>SJYA01013555.1:0-10530 GCA_006410615.1 Neotragus moschatus
ATCACCAACTGAACAGACATGAATTTGAACAACCTCCGAAAGACAGTGAAGGACAAGGAAGCCTGAGGTCCTGCAGTTTATGGGGTCCCAAAGAGTAGGACATGATTTAGTGATTGAACAACAACAAGCTTAGGAAAATGAAAGGAAGATAAATGGAGGGGGAAAAAATCCTTAAAAAAATAGGTCAGTATATTTTGAAGATGGAACATAACTCCAAACCTGGAATTTTTAATGATTCTAATGGGAAAATCCTCTTTTGGAAATTTTTACACTAGAAATATACTTTCTGACTTACATACCTCTAGCTTTAGAAGCTTAATCAAGTACTTCAGATTAAAAAGCAGGTATGCAGTTTCTTATAGCATTCTTTCTATATCCTTAACAATTATTTAAAATTTTTTATTTGGTATATTCATCAAAAAAAATTTAAATATGTTGGTTTAATGTTGAATTCTCTGTTTTCTAATNTTTGGAAATTTTTACACTAGAAATATACTTTCTGACTTACATACCTCTAGCTTTAGAAGCTTAATCAAGTACTTCAGATTAAAAAGCAGGTATGCAGTTTCTTATAGCATTCTTTCTATATCCTTAACAATTATTTAAAATTTTTTATTTGGTATATTCATCAAAAAAAATTTAAATATGTTGGTTTAATGTTGAATTCTCTGTTTTCTAATAATAGAAACTTACTTTACATTTTCTACTAATTGACTACTTAGCATAAGAGTCAAGAGCCTCTACTTTGGCTCAAATTTTCTTGGACTGAATTTTGAGAATCTCAGAAGATTTAAGAAGCTAAGTNACAAGCTTAGGAAAATGAAAGGAAGATAAATGGAGGGGGAAAAAATCCTTAAAAAAAATAGGTCAGTATATTTTGAAGATGGAACATAACTCCAAACCTGGAATTTTTAATGATTCTAATTGGAAAATCCTCTTTTGGAAATTTTTACACTAGAAATATACTTTCTGACTTATATACCTCTAGCTTTAGAAGCTTAATCAAGTACTTCAGATTAAAAAGCAGGTATGCAGTTTCTTATAGCATTCTTTCTATATTCTTAACAATTATTTAAAATTTTTGATTTGGCATATTCATCAAAAAATTTAAATATGTTTGGTTTAATATTGAATTCTCTGTTTTCTAATAATAGAAATTTACTTTACATTTTCTACTAATTGACTACTTAGCATAAGAGTCAGGAGCCTCTACTTTGGCTCAAATTTTCTTGGACTGAATTTTGAGAATCTCAGAAGATTTAAGAAGCTAAGTCTGTACCCTAAATTAAAACATACTTTTCTGTCAGAGAGAAGAGTAACCTGTTAATGTACAACTTTGTGTGAGTGAGTTGGGATTATAACNGAGCCTCTACTTTGGCTCAAATTTTCTTGGACTGAATTTTGAGAATCTCAGAAGATTTAAGAAGCTAAGTCTGTACCCTAAATTAAAACATACTTTTCTGTCAGAGAGAAGAGTAACCTGTTAATGTACAACTTTGTGTGAGTGAGTTGGGATTAGAACAGCTCTTGGAAAGATAAAGTTATAGCCCAAACTGGGAAACATAAGATTCAAAACAAACCAATCTCATATGTCCAGTTTAAAATAAATACATCAAGATAAAAGCCACTTTAATTTGTAATGCTGGGCAAATTCTCAACTATCTGTGCCTGAATTTCTTTAATTCCACCTAGAGTTGCTTTGAATGCTAATTTTTTTCTTAAAAATTGTAGAGCATAGTACCTGACACAATTTAGGTACCTCCTAATTGTTAAAAAATGTCCTTATATATTTTTATTGTGTTCAAAAAATTAAGAGTCACAAGCAAATTTCTGGAACAAGAAATATATGAATGGAAGTCTCATTTGTTTGGTTGTGGCAGCTGTGGGGATTTTATAGACTGCTTAGAAACATACACTTCTTACATTTTTTTCAAAGAGGTAGATCCCATTTTTTGTTGTCTAAACAACTGTCTTATTGTCACTGGTCTACAATCAGCATATAATGTCTTCCCATTCCCTACCCTAAAGACATTTTTCTTTTTCCTCATGCTCACTTTCTCCTCCTTCCCTATGATTCTGAGGACAACTTCAGTCCAGATTAAGCTACATTATATATCCACGATGCACTGTTTAAAGGCATCCAGTAGAACCCACAGAAACTGCAAGAGTATGATAGTCACATCATAGCAGATCAGAGCTATATTCTGAATGGTTTTATATTCAATTCAATGGCTTTGTGTTAAAAGTTTAAAAGACATATCATAGGGGTTTTACATTTTTGTCAGATAATGATCAAATGAAGAAACCTCCTGTGTACTTACCAGGATAGCTTTTTCCCTTAACATTAAGTCTTTAGGAAAAAAAAAAAAAAAACTTTTCCTGAGGTAACCAAGTACAATGGCTTTGGGTTTTTTTTCCCTCATTTCTTGTACATAAGAACTGAATAGTCTGAATCTACACAAATAATTTTCTTTCTATCTTGGCTTAGCTGGTAGATATCTATATAAACAAGTATTTCAAAATTAAATTATACACACATATATGTCCACATACTGGGCTTCCCTTGTGGCTCAGCTGGTAAAGAATCTGCCTGTAATGCAGGAGACCTGGGTTCTATCCCTGGGTTGAGAAGATCTCATGGAGAAGTGAAAGGCTACCCACTCCAGTATTCTGGCCTGGAAAATTCCATGGACTATATAGTACATGGGGTTGCAAAGAGTTGGACACGGATGAGTGACTTTCACTTTATGAGTGGCATATGGGGCTTTCCCAGTAACTCTGCTGGTAAAGAATCTGCCTGCAGTGCAGGAGAGCCCTGTTCCATTCCTGGGTCAGGAAGATCCCCTGGAGAAGGGATAGGCTACTCACTCCAGAAGTCTTGGGTTTCCCTGGTAGCTCAGAGGGTGAAGAATCCACCTGCAATGAGGGAGATCTGGGTTCCGTCCCTGGTTTGGGAAGATTCCCTGGAGGAGGGCATGGCAACCCACTCCAGTATTCTTGCCTGGAGAATCACTATGGACAGAGGAACCTGGCGGGATATAGTCCATAGGGTCACAAAGAGTCTGATACGATTGAGTGACTAAACACAGCATATATACACAAATGTAAATACACCTATTGAGAGCCTACCAAGTGCTAGGATGGCTGCAATAGAGTTGTTAGGTTATAGAGGTAAAACAAAGTTCCTGCTCTCAAATTCACAGGCAAGTGGATTAGTGTAGGCATTTCAGAAAGCAAATACAAAAAATATAAAAATTGAAATACAAATATGAAAGTACAGAAGTGGTCATTTTATAGCAAGCATATGTGAAAAGTTAAAGTCACTAAAGCAGCAATCAGCAGAATGCTAAAGTTGGTTTTAAAATCAATAGAGAGAGTTCAAGGTATACATAGTCAATAAAGGAAAGAAAGTTAAAATTAGATTGGATGATTGTTAATGTAGTTACAAATCAAGTTAAAAACATATTGGGGGGTTATCTTTTCTAACAGAAATTATTAGAGTTTCTACTAAATAAAAATTATTTGCAAATTATCAATATTCTTCTGAGTAGCATCTAATATTGCAGGCAATGGGCCATAATAAACAGCACACAAAATAATCAGACAACAGGAAACCTCTCTGGCTTCAGATGACTTGGAGGCAGAATTTTTGAACAATATGCCAGCATAGCTTTGCAAAGATACACAGTGGTCATTTGCCCTGTGTTTAATTTTGAATCATTTTCCTATGTGATGAAAATAGTTAACTTGGAGATTTCAATGTCTTAGTCTGATATGAGAATCAGGAAATACCTACTTGAGGTTTACTTTTTGAATGGTTGAAGTAAAAGTATAAACTGATGAAAATCATTTGCAAACATTGACTTTCATCATGCAACTAATTTCTTAAAATTGCTTTATATGATACACTTAAGTATGTTCTTTTTTTTAATCTATTGTGGTGAATGCTTGTGATAATTTTCCTGACTACGCTGGTGGCCCTCTGCAATTAAGTCTTTTCTTCATTGTCTATTATTTTAATCTTCCTAAATGCTGGTAGGTTCCAGATGCAGCTGCTGTATTTCAAAGTCTTCAAATCTTGAAGTGGCTACACACTCCTTATCTAATCCTTATGAATAAAGAGATTTGAGCTTCCATGGTTGTTATCTTGTCCCACTCTGCACAATCTAGAATCAAGCAGGGATCTCTGAAGTAAAATTGTCTGCTAGGCCATCTGTTAGTATAGGACAGTTAAAAATGTTATTTTCATTTACCATATCCCACAGGAAACCTTAGTAAAATTCCCTCTTGGACAAATCTGTGATATAGATATTAGCAATGAATTTTTAAAGCCAACTATTTTTTTAATAGGAGATAATATAACACCCATTAACTCAATTGGGAATATACTTGTACTCCCTATTCCCACACCAACTTGTCATCTTCATGAACAGATGCTAATACAAAAATAAAAATCACAAATCAACGCTTGAATTAGTGGGCAAACGTCCTCATATTTAAACACTCTATTACCTTAATTCATTATGAGGCTCTTTGTTGGCAGATTCCAAAGAAAGATGGAAGGTTCACCTAAACTCTAGATAATAACATGGTTTTTCAGCTCTAGCATTTATTTCAGATTAGAGCTCAAAAAAATATGTTCATAAAATTAACCTGTGGTTATAGACCATTTCAAGGTTTTAGTACTGGATCTAAAATACTGGAAATAATCAAAATTTATTCACTTTGCAAACAGAAAAGCTATTATAGTATTCAGAATGCTTAATTAAAGACTTCCAAGTGTCTGTTTCATTATCCACACACAATGCTGTTATTTTATTATTTATAATGTGCCTCTAAAAATAGTGTACACTAACCTCCCATAAAGAGTATATCATAGTGTAAGTATATTTGGTCAGAAACCACATCTAAAAGCTGGTGATCCTTTAAAAAAATCTGAGTAAATCAAATATGAAACTTTGTTGCAATTTCTTTTTGATTGCTATTGTCCTGGTTATTTCATGGCAATCCAATTTTATGTTTCCATTTAGAATATTTTTTAAAGGTAATCAAATCCTCACTTTAACTTTCTCTTACAAATTTTTCTCTGTTCTCCAATCCCTTAAACCAAGTTTCTGGCTGCTAATAATTATAATCACCACAAAAAAGTCAAATTATTATTTTTGAAAAAAATAGTAAATTTTCCTTTTAGAAAATTAACTTTATTAAAAGGAAAAATAATTAACTGCTTTAAATTTTGCTATCAGGAAATAGGGATTATCATTAAAATTAGGTTAGTATCTTTCTAGACACTTTTATTTACTTACAGAAAAATTACCATCAGATTAAAATACTTCTATAAAAATTTGGCCATATTATAGGTAGCTATTTGAATATCGATTACTATATTTAAATGAGTGCAAGGAAAAGTAGTTAAATCAAAAGAGAGGGAATGGCTAAAACTCAATCTGCTAGGCAAGTTATACTAGTACTTAAAATATTTAGCTATTAGTAACAAAATATTTGCAGATTGGAATGGCAACACACTCTAGTATTCTTGCCTGGATAATTCCATGGACAGAGAAGCCTGACTGACTACAGTCCATAGGGTCACAAAAAGTCAGACACGACTGAATGACTAACACACACACACATAACAAAATATTATGACAAAAATTAATGTGGTTGGAATAACTGTATTTCTTTCAAATATGTCTTGATTACAGGCGTATTTGCCTCTCTGCTGTGATGAGGTTCTTACATTTCCTCCCACTCCTTAGTTCTGATGGTTAGCTCTAGTATCTTTTGTTTTTTACCTTCCACCTTTTAAAATATTCATTTTCTTAATAGTAATTTGAAGTACTACCTAGAATTTTTTCACATAAAATGGAATAACTGCTTACACTGTTCTTTTTATCTGTGGCTTCTTCATTTCTATATCCATTAGTTTGATTTATATTTTAAATGGCTAGACTGTCAAATTTCTCCCTTCTGTACTTTCTGTCACTTTGTAATGTTTATGCTGATTAATAAACTTTTTTTAATCACATTGCTCACAGAAATTATTTCTCCTTTCTTTCCATCCATCCATTCATTCTCTTTCTCTCTTCATTCAGTTCATATTTTTATGAGATAATGACAGCATATTCATTAATAATTTCACCAACATGCTTTCAAAGATTAATATATTTGAATCTACTATTTTTTTAATGAATAGTAGCATATAATACACAATAATGTTACTACCCTTTATCCTTTTATTTGGAGTCAGAAAGGGAGTTTAGTTTTCAAATAGAGGCTCAACTCTGAGTTTGTAGTACACAAAGAACTTGAATTAATTTTATATATGCTCAGACAAACAACAGACTTACACTGGTATGTGTATATCATCCCTTGCATAGAAATTACAAATAGAAAACAGGCCCCTAGAATTTGAATGTCAGAAAAAAGGAATATTATCTTTCATTCAGGTTTGGTTGGGGACCCGTACTTCTTTTGATTACACTAGCAACCCTCTCCTTGAGAAGATGAGGAAAATATGAAATGGAATAAGATTAGAAAATGTGATGAAATACAAAAACATTGAAAGTGACTGTTGACCCTAAACAGTTATGAACTGAATATTCATGTTCCTTCCAATGTCATGAAGTCCTAACCCCCATGTGAGAGAATATGGTGGTCAGTAAGTAGAGATTTGTACCCAAATAAGAAGACACATTTTACTTTCTTTTCCTCCACATAAGGAAATAAGGAAGAGGACTATTATCAGAGACACATCAAACTGGCACGATTATCCCAGAATTCTAGTCTATGAACTGGAAGAAATAAATTTTTGTTATTTAAGCGAATCACTCTATGATATTCATATATAGTTATAACAGTCTTAACTAAGAATCAGATTTTCTCATAATATTTTTTATCCTTTTTCTTTTTAAAATTTATTTATATTTAAATTGAAGGATAATTACTTTATAGAATTTTGTTGTTTTCTGTCAGATCTCAACATGAATCAGCCATAGGTATGCATATATCCCCTCCTGTTTGAACCTCCTCCCATCTCCCTGATTCCCACATCTCTAGGTTAATACAGAGCACCTGTGTGAGTTTCCTGAGCCATCCAGCAAATTGCCATTGACAATCTATTTTACATATGATAATGTACATTTCCATGTTACTCTCAAGATACACTCAGCCTTTCCTCCCTTTCCCCATGTGCATATGTTTATTCTCTATGTCTGTTTCTCCACTGCTGCTCTGCAAATAAACTCTTCAGAACCATTTTTCTAGATTCCATATATATGCATTAGTATACAATATATATCTTTCTCTTTCTGAATTACTTCATTCTGTATAATAGGCTCTAAGTTCATCCACTTCATTAGAACCGACTTAAATGCATTCCTTTTTATAGATGAATAATATTTCAGCGTGTATATGTAGCATAAGTTCTTTATTCATTCATCTATTGATGGAAATCTAGGTTGCTTCCATGTTCTAGCTATTGTAAATAGTGATGCAATGAACAATGGGATACATGTGTCTCTTTCAGTTTTGGTTTCCTCAGGGTGTATGCCTATGAGTGGGATTGGTGGGTCATACCAGAAAGGTGATGGCACCCCACTCCAGTACTCTTGCCTGGAAAATCCCACGGATGGAGGAGCCTGGAAGGCTGCAGTCCATGGGGTTGCTAAAGGTTGGACATGATTGAGCAACTTCACTTTCACTTTTCACTTTCATGCATTGGAGAAGGAAATGGCAACCCATTCCAGTGTTCTTGCCTGGGGAATCTCAGGGATGGGGGAGCCTGGTGGGCTGCCGTCTATGGGGTCGCACAGAGTTGGATACGACTGAAGTGACTTAGCAGCAGCAGCAGCAGCAGCAGCATGGTGGTTTTCTTCCTGGATTTTTAAGGAATCTCCATACTGTCTTCCATAGTGGCTGTATCAATTTACATTCCCACCAACACTGTAAAACTGTTCCCCTTTCTACACACTCTCTCCAGAATTTATTGTTTGTAAACTTTTTGATGATGGCCATTCTGACTGGTGTGAGGTGATATCTCATTGTGGTTTTGATTTACATTTNGCAGCAGCATGGTGGTTTTCTTCCTGGATTTTTAAGGAATCTCCATACTGTCTTCCATAGTGGCTGTATCAATTTACATTCCCACCAACACTGTAAAACTGTTCCCCTTTCTACACACTCTCTCCAGAATTTATTGTTTGTAAACTTTTTGATGATGGCCATTCTGACTGGTGTGAGGTGATATCTCATTGTGGTTTTGATTTACATTTCTCTAGTAATGAGCAATGTTGAGTATCCTTTCATGTGTCTGTTAGTTATCTGTACGTCTTCTTTGGAGAAACATCTGTTTAGGTCTTTTTCCCATTTTGATTGGGTTGTTTGTTTTTCTGGTATTGAATTCTATGAGCTGTTTGTATGTGTTGGAAATTAATCCTTTGTCAGTTGTTTCATTGGCTATTATTTTCTCCCATTCTGAGGGTTGTCGTTTCACCTCGCTTATAGTTTCCTCTGCTGTGTAAAAGCTTTTAAGTTTAATCAGGTCCCACCTGTTTACTTTTGCTTTTATTTCCCTTTCTCTAGGAGGTGGGTCATAGATGATCTTGCTTTGATTTATGTCAAAGCAAGATTTATGTGTTCTGTCTATGTTTCCTTTAAGAGCTTTATAGCTTCTGTTCTGATATTTAGGTCTTTAATCTATTTTGAATTTATCTTTGTATGTGGTGTTAGGAAGTGTTCTAATTTCATTCTTTTAGATGTAGCTGTGACTTCTGCAATTATGCATCACAATCCATTACCAATAGCGTCTGGTCCTGGGCTTTTGTTTTTTGGGAGATTTTTGATCACAGCTTCAATTTCAGTGCTTGTAATTGGGTTGTTCATAATTTCTATTTCTTCCTGGTTCAGTCTTGGAAGATTGAACTTTTCTAAGCATCTGTCCATTTCTTCCAGGTTATCCTTTTTATTGTCATATAGATTTTTTTAATAACAGGCTCTTATAATCCTTTGTATTTCTGCATGGTCTTTTGTAGCATCTCCTTTTCCATTTCTAACTTTGTTGATTTGATTCTTCTCTCTCTCTCTCTCTCTTTTTTTTTTTTTTTGATAAGTCTGGTTAAAGGTTTGTCAATTTTATTTATCTTCTCAAAGAACCAGCTTTTAGTTTTATTAATCTTTACTATTGTTGCTTTCACTTCCTTTTCATTTATTTCTGCTCTGATCTTTATGATATATTTCCTTCTGCTAATTTTGTTTTTTGTTGTTGTCCTTTTTTCCATTTATTTTAGGTGCAAAGTTAGGTTTTCTATTTGATATTTTCCCTGTTTGTTGAGGTAGAATTGTATTACTATAGGCTTCCCTCTTAGAACTGCTTTTGGTGCATCCCATAGGTTTTAAGTTGTGTTTTCATTGTCATTTGTTTCTAGAATTTTTTTGTAATCCCTTTTGATTTCTTCACTAACCTGCTGGTTTTTCAGAAACGTATTGTTTAATCTCCATGTGTTTGTTTCTTACTTTTTTTTCCTCTTATAATTGATATCTAGTCTCATAGCATTATGGTCAGAAAAGATACTTAATATGATTTCAATTTTCTTAAACTTACTGAGGTTTGATTTGTGACCCAAATTGTGATCTATCCTAGAGAATGTTCCATGTGTACTTGAGAAGAAAGTGTATTCTGCATTTGGATGGAATATCCTGAAGATATTAATGAGATCCATCTCATCTAATGTATCATTTAAGACTTGTGTTTCCTTATTAATTTTCTGTTTTGATGATCTGTCCAGTGGTATGAGTGGCATGATAAAGTCTCCTACTATTACTGTGTTACTGTCAGTTTATTCTTTTATGTATCTTAGTGTTTCTCTTATGTATTGAAGTACTCCTATGTTGGGTGCATAGATATTAACAATTGTTATGACTTCCTCTTGGATTGATCCCTTGATCATCATCCCTCTTGAAACACCTACCATCTTACTTGAGTTTCTCTTACCTTGGACGTGGGGTATCTCTTCACAGCTGCTCCAGCAAAGTGCAGCCACTGCTCCTTACCTTAGACGAGGGGTATCTCCTTGCTGCTGTCCCTCCTGATCTTGAACGTGGGCTGAGCTCCTCTCAGCCCTCCTGCGCCTGTGCAGCCACCACTCCTTGGACCTGTGGTTGCTCCTCTTTTCCACAATCCCTGATGTTGGGTGTGGGGTAGCTCCTCTTGGCCACCGCTCCTGACCTCAGATNAGACGAGGGGTATCTCCTTGCTGCTGTCCCTCCTGATCTTGAACGTGGGCTGAGCTCCTCTCAGCCCTCCTGCGCCTGTGCAGCCACCACTCCTTGGACCTGTGGTTGCTCCTCTTTTCCACGATCCCTGATGTTGGGTGTGGGGTAGCTCCTCTTGGCCACCGCTCCTGACCTCAGATGTGGGGTAGCTCCTCTCGGCCATGCTTCTGAGAGGTCCATCGCAGCCAGCAGGCTTCTGCTTCACAAAACCTAGCCAGGCCTAATTCCATGACTCCATGAATCACAGCACGCCAGACC
>SJYA01013556.1:0-10369 GCA_006410615.1 Neotragus moschatus
GCGTCTTTTAATTTCATGGCTGCAGTCACCATCTTCAGTGATTTTGGAGCCCCCCAAAATAAAGTCTCTTTATTGTTAAGACTGTACGTTTCTTACTGTTTCCATTGTTTCCCCATCCTCTCATGCAAATGCCTACAAAGCACTCTTTTTTTAAAAAAAAATTTTACTTTATTTTGCTTTACAATACTATATTGGTTTTGCCATACATTGACATGAATCACTCTTGCAGCCCTGTCCTCTAGAGATTGTTGTGAATTGGCAACAAGATGGTGCTCTCTGTGACAAACACTGACTCGCATCAGGGAAATGCTGCTAATCAGGGTATTTTCTCAGCAAACATGGGCTGAGTGCCTGTTATGGCCAGGCACTTTGAGAGGTTCTGGGGCAGATCAGTTGTAGCACCTGCTCTAAAGAATTCAACATGTTGTTAAGATCACACACTTCATTTATCCATCCTTGAATTCATCCTTCCATCCATCTACCCATCACTCTATCTCTTTCTTTACTTATTTAATTGCTAAATGCACGGTGAGTACGTAATGGTACTTGGTGTTTGTAGGTGGTGAGGGGGGAAAGAAAAACCTGATATAATTAGTATTTTCAAAATTGCTTACAATTTCAGTAAGTAGGTAAATAAACACAAGTAAAATGGAAAATCTCAGGTGAAGGTTGCTACCTAAATGAATGTGTCAATTTTTCCCGCCATCGCTTTTATTCTCATACCATGTTTTAATGTTTTCCACAGTTTTGTCAGGCTTCTCTGTTAGATGGTAAAGAGTCTGCCTGCAATGCAGGAGACCCATGTTTGATCCCCGGGTCAGGAAGATGCTCTGGAGAATGGAATGGCAATAGGCACCCCAGTATTCTTGCCTGGGAAATCCCATGGACAGAGGAGCCTGGTGGGCTACGGTCCACAGGGTCGCAAAGAGTCAGGCATGACTGAGCGACTGAACAACAAGCTTGTTAAATTCATGAACAAAAAGATGTGTGTGTGTGTGTGTGTTAGTTGCTCAATCGTGTCCAACTCTTTGTGACCCCGTGAACTGTAGCCCACCAGGCTCCTCAATCCATGGGGATTCTCCAGGCAAGAATACTGGAGTGGACTGCCATGCCTTCCTTCAGGGAATCTTCCCAACCAGGAATCAAACCCAGATCGCCCACTTTGCAGGCATATTCTTTACTGTCTGAGCCACCAGGGAAGCCCTATAATGGCCCAGACTTTTAAGGACGTCTCAGATATCTGCTGCCAGGTTAAATGTCACTAATAGGGGTTATCCTTCTTTAACTTCCTAGGCCTTTTTTTTCTTTCTTTAAAACAAATTTTATTTTATTTTATTATTTTTGCATATTTATTTATTCTTAATTGATTGCTTTATAATATTGGCTTGATTTGCAACATGTTTTTAAATTCTGCAATAATAAATAATACAAAATTCTTCTTTTACTAGTTTTTCTACCTATATATATTTATTAAGGACTCAGTTAATGCCAGACAGCCTACCATAAACCAGAGAGACAACAAGGAGAAAGCTAGATAGGATCCTTGCCCTCAAGACATGTACTGTTTAATGGAGAGGCCAAAATTAAACAGTTATTTGTTCTAAAAGTGTGAGAAGTGCTATAAAGGAAAAGTAGTGCATTATAAGATCATGTAGCAAACAATTCTTATTGAGCTGAAGATGCAGAGGAATTTCCTGATGGAGGGATGGTCTGGGAGCTGGAGCTTGAGCAGGATTTAGGAGGTAAAGGAGGGGAAAGGAAGAATGTGTCAGGCAAAGGGAACATCATGTTTAGAAAGACCTCGAGGCTGGAAGATACTTTGTGTCTCTGTGAAGTTGAAATAAGACAAGTGTGCTGAGATATAGAGAGCAAAGGTCTGGGATAGCACAAGATTAGGCCAGAGAGGTAACCTGAGGCCTGATCATGTAGGCCTCATGGGACACATTATCTTGAGAAGAATGAGAAGCTGTTAGAATGTTCATGTTCGAACAAGGCTTTAGGAAGCTCACTTGTGTTAATATATGGAGAAGGGACAATAGGAGAGCCAGGAGGAAGAGCCAGAAGGCATTCTAGGCCTGAGGTGGTTGAGGTTGGGCCCTGCATAGAAGTAGTGGGGAAGGGGAGAAATAGCTGAACTTAAAACATTTGCAGGAGGTATTGGACTGGCAAATGTTTTAAGTTCAGCTATTTCTCCCCTTCCCCACTACTTCTATGCAGGGCGCGGAGACCTGGGTTCAATCCCTGGGCTGGAAAGATCCCCGGAGGAGGGAAAGGCTACCCACTCCAGTGTTCTGGCCTAGAGAATTCCATGGACTATAGTTAGACACGACTGAGCGACTGTCATTTTTACTTTCATTGGGCTGGCGAAAGAGTTCATTCGAGTTTTCTGTACCATCTATCACACTGTTCACATTGTTTGCACTGTTTGCTGAACCCAGGATAGGCAAGGCATGAGCTAAGAAGCTGGAAAAAGATTCAAGGAGCTGTCGGAACTGCAGACACAATTATTCTCTCCTGGCTGGCATGGCAACTATAACACAGCCTCTCTCCTGGCCAGCTCAGCAGCCATAACATAACCATAACATAACCTCATTTAACATAACCATGCTGTCGCTCCAACACAGCCCCAGTGCAGCAGCAGCCAGGGCTTTCACGGCGAAGCTCATACAGGTGGACTGCACACAGTAGCCCGCGGCCAAGCGAGTACCTCGTGATCCACATGTGCAGTGCTATGAATGATCTCAGCCATTACATAACCATGCAAAGTCATTGTTTACAGAACACGGGGTGGGAGAGCCTGACTGGCGCTATCTTGTTAATTTCCTCACACCATCTTATGGAAAAACCTGAATAAACTTTTTGGGTAAACCAATAAATTTGAGGGATTTGCTGATGAACCAGATGATTCTCAGAGGCCAAGTTTACATCGCACTTCTTGACTGCCTCTTAGCAGAAATAACATGTCATCTATCGTCCTGAATCCTTCCTCTCCAAAAAGTTTATATCAGTTTCCAGGCAGAGGTTCGAGACCGCTGCCCCTCTCCCCCGACTCAGGGAGAGCCCTTCTAGTTTTTGTCAATGTTCTTGCCACTCTGCTATTTACACACAGTGGGCTTAAACCCTTTTGTGATGGAAGGCCTGGAGGGGATGAGGAGGAGGGGCTCTGAGACATTCAGCATTTTTTATGTGAAGCGCTGGAGCCTCATCTTCTCCCCCAGTTCCTCTAATTATCAAACTTGATTGTGCATCAGTGCCAATGGCCGTGGGACCATCCTTTGCTGGGCTCCATCTGCGGATCCAGTAGGATGGGGGCAGGGACTGAGAATTTGCATTTCTAACACGGTCCTGCTGGGCCTGGGAGCATGCTCAGAGGGCCACCGCTCTAACACAGTGGTAGATAAGGAGACCGGAACATTGGGGAAGGGAGTTGGCACTCCTTTGTACCATGGAGAGTATCCCAGGTGGGATCTCAGGTTTTCTCTCTCTCTATTAAACAGGGTAAATTCCCATATAAGTTTAGTTAGACCATAAGATAGAAAGGATCCCTGAACCTAGGAAATATAATGGAACCGAAATGTTTCCTGAAGGCAGCTACAGCAGCAGCGGCTCTGTTGAAACTTCTTGGTTGCTGTTCCCAGGATAAGCTATGCCTTGGTGGGGAAGTTATTTGCAGCAATATCATGATTCACCCCAGGCGACCCCCCTTCCCCATTTCTAGTTTACTTTAGATGTTCCAGGAAACAGTTCTCATTACACTCACAGCTCAGCGTCTAGAGATACATGATAGCTGGGAGTGAAATTCCAGTGGGACTGTGAACATGGATTTCTCTTTCTGTCCGGCATGGCCTCAGAAGATCATCTGGTGTTCAGGCTGGTAGGGATCCGGGAGCAGAGTGGTTCCCAAGACTGGCTGCACAGTAGAATCACTGGGAAAACTTTAGAAGTGTGCAGGTTCCTGGGCTCAGCTTCAGAAGCAGAGGCTCACAAATGTGTATTCTAGAACCTTCCCAATTGGAGAAGGAAATGGCAACCCACTCCAGTACTCCTGCCTGGAGGATCCCAGGGACAGGGGAGCCTGGTGGGCTGCCGTCTATGGTGTCTCACAGAGTTGGACACGACTGAAGCGACTTAGCGACAGCAGAACCTTCCCAAGCAATTCTAAACAGTTGGTCCATGGACTGGCTTTTGGGAACCACTGCCTTAGCGAACATCTACTCTGACTCCCTTGCTGTCCACAGGAGGAAACGGAGACCCAAAGAGGCTGTGGCGTTTGCTCAGATCCCACATGGGTTAAGTGGTGGAGCCAGAAACAAACTTGAAATCGCTTGCTTTTCAGAGGCTGTAAAGTTTAGTGTCGTCACAGACTCTAGAGCCAGATTCTAATCTGAGTTAGTATTTACTCAATGAAAGGTCTTGGGCAATTATTTAAATTCTTTCCAGTAAAATGGGTAATAAGTGGGAAACCTGAAATAAATAATGAGTAAGAAAATGCTTATCTTGTTGCCTGACACTTGATAAATGCTTCCAAATGAATGTTATTATTACATATTTCATCAAATTTAAGAAACTGCTGACTCTAAGATATATCATTACTTTCTGTGCCTCTAAGGAAAGAAAAACACCGATGAACCATGACTCACTATTTGCTTGCAAGATGCATTCAGATTTTAGGGACGTTCACATAGGGAAAAAAATGGGAAATATGGTATTCCACTTCTTTTTCCTCCACCCTATAAAGATAATTATGTTATTAAATTAAAGACTTCAACAGTAAATGCAGATCTGTGAAGAGGAAACACAAAACATTCAAGAAGAACAGCAAGGAGACAAGTGTGGCTGATGGAAGGGTGGGGTGGAGACGAGGTTCAGGACAGTCAGGGGCCAGGTTATGTGTGAAGATTCCTGATTTCATTACAAGTGAGATGGGAAGTTAATGGAGAGCTTTGAACAGAAGATATACATGACCCCATTTATATTGTAGTAGATATATGGAGAAGGGGAGGGTGGATGAAGGGAGGCCAGGTAGAAGATTCTTATTCTATTCGTGATGACAGAGGACAGTAAATTGGCCTAGACTGGTAGCACAGTATTTGCAAAAGGTAGATGGGATATGGGAATATTTTTAGGGTAGCTAACAATTCCTATCAGCTAATGGACTGGATATGAAGTGTGAAAGGAGTCAAAGATGGACCTCAAGATTTTTGGCTCAAGTCATTGGAATAATGGAGTTGGCTGAAATGGAAAGACCTAGGAATGAGTTTCGGAGGGAGAATATTTTACTCAGCTTTCTTTTTATTCCTGAGCTATATCTGTCTCAAAGGTTTACCTTCTGTTGTCAATAAATGTTTTAAAGCAACTATTCTCTCCCCAGTTGTGCACTGAGAAATAAAAGAAAAATGAACAAGATACAGTCCTTTTACTTTTTCCCTCAAAACTTTGCCATCTGTAGGGACATAGGACTAGACACAAGTGTTACATAACAGTATGTGCCTATTGCTATAAAACATTTAGTACACCCAACACCATGAAGGAGAAGTTTCAAGCAGGGGGCCGGAGCAGACCTGGAGTCAGGGTACCACTTTTGCTGAATGATGGAATTGAGCAGAAGAGAGGACCATGCCCTGTGTGTGATTTTGAAATGTATATTGACCTCACTCATTAGTAATCTTGGCTCACTGGCATCTTGTATTAGAATTTCCTAATCCTTACTCCTCCCTTCAATTTCTCATTCTAGAGAGTTCAGAGTTTGAGAATTTGATGCTTCATTCGTGAAACTCCCAGATTTACACTTAAGATTTGCATTGAAGGGTCTAGAATAATGATTATCTGTGGAACCAATCACCTCTGAAGGAGAAATTATACATTTGATAAGAAAAGGCGAAACTAAATCCCCATGCTCATCTCTTGATTCACATCTGACTTGGAAAAGGAAGTGGAGGGTAACATAGGAGAGTTTCAGTTGGGTATATGGCCATGTTTCTTGCCAAAGCTACCTATATACGATTTTGCTTAATCATACTATTTCTGGGAGAGTTAGCTGGCCCAGAATCATCCTTTCCCTAGGGTCAGACAAGAATCCAGGAGCTTTGCTCGGTGTGATACACAGAAGGGACTCTTGCCTTCAGATTGTCATTATTACAGTGGATGTCATTATATTCCAAGCCCACCATGTTCCCAAGGACAGAAGTTTGGCTGTTTCTGTGCTAACCTTGGACACAATGCTCGTGTGGAATCATTTTCTCTTTGACAGTTTGCAGCCACTCCAGGGAACTTCTAGGAAGGGAGTTTGGCTCCTGCTAGCCTTGTGACTTTCCTACCTCTGTCGACTTCCTGCCTAGGGAAATCTCACCTGTCTTCCTGCCATGTCTACTTCATGCTACAGTCCCTTAACAAGCACAGGCTTTCTAGGAAGTCATTGGTTTTCAAGCAGTTTCTTTCCTATTTCTTCCCTGTCAACATAAATCTTCCAAGGGGTGAAGGACTAGGAAGGCCTGGCTACCTGCTTTGAAAAGGGGTTTGAAAATATACAAACAAAATCTCAGTGTGCTATCCCATTCCAGAGGTTACTTTTTGAAAAATAACTCCATTGATGTACAACTGACATACAGTAGACTACACACATTAAAAAATGCATGAAATGGTCTGCTTTGACATATGTATAGACCTGTGAATTCATCACCATAATCAGGATAATGACCATATTCATTCCTGCAAAAGTTTCTTTGTGCCCCTTTGTAATTCCTCCTGCCCACTCCTTCCTTCCCTAGGAAGCCACTGATTGGCTTTCTGTCACTGTGGATTGACTTGTTTTCATTTTCTAGAATTATGTATAAAGGGCAGCATATCACATGTACTCTTTTTTGCCCAACTTCTTCAATACTCTCCCTCAGCAGATATTTTGAAAGTCATCTGTGCTCTAGTATGAACTGATGGAGCATCCTTTTTTGTTCCTACTGGGTAGTAGAGCTGGGACTAGGGTAAGGCAAAGGAGGGGTCTAGGGTGCAAAGTGGAACCGGGTGCTTGCTCTCTGCAAAGGCAGCGCTGGCACTCCCATGACCCTGGGAGTGAGTGCCTCCTGACATTTCACACCCCTGGCTTCTCACTTGCTTCATTCTAATCCCAGTCCTGCTGAGTAGTATTTCACTGCATGGGTATACTGTGATTTGTTTATTCCTGTACCTGTTGATCACATATGATCGTTCCCCAGTCTCAATTACATATTGGAAATAAAGCTGTTAGGCACACTCCTAAGTCTTTGTATGAACATACCCTTTTATTTCTTTTGGGCAAATACCTAGGAGTGAACTGGGCTTCCTAGGTGGCTCAGTGGTAAAGAATCAGCCTATTGATGCAGAAGACTCCGGTTTGATTCCTGGTTTGGGAAGATCCCTTGGAGGAGGAAATGGAAACACACTCTAGCATTCTTGTCTGGAAAACCCCATGGACAGAGGAGCCTGGCAGTTTGCAGTTCATGGGTCACCAAGAGTCAGACACGACTGAGCAGGCACCCAAGCATAGATATGTGGGTCTACTTCTAGACTTTCTCCTGTTTCATTGGTACGCTTGTCTGTCTTTACACCAGTATTACACAGTCTTGATTTCTATAGTTTTATAATGTCTTAAAGTCTGTTGTTAGTCCTTCTGCTTTGATCTTCTTTTTCAGTTTCTCAGCTTTTCTGTGATCTTCGCCTTTCCATATGCTTTTCAGAATCAATCTGTTCATTTATACTAAAGTGTCTGCTGAGACTTTGATTGGGTGGAATGGGCAAGTTGACTCTCTTGACCCATGAACGCAGCAGAGTGTATCTCTACTTCTGTAGATCTTTAGTTTCTTTTTGCAATGTTGGGTAGTTTTTAGTATTTAGGTCTTTCACACCTTTTGTCAGGTTTGTTGTTGTTCAGGCACCCAGTCATGTCTGACTCCTTACAACCCCATGGACTGTAGCACACCAGGCCTCCCTGTCCCTCACCATCTCCCGAAGTTTGCCCAAGTTCATGTCCAGTGCATCCAGCCATCGCATCCTCTGCCTCCCTCTTCTCCTGCCCCCAATCTTTCCCAGTATCAGGGACTTTTCCAGTGAGTTGGCTGTTTGCATCAGATGATCAAAATACTGGAGCTTCCGCTTCAGCATCAGTTTATTCCTAAGTATTTTGTAGTTTTTGATGGTATTTAAATTGCAACTGTTCAAAAAAAATTGCAACTGTTCACCACTAGTATGAACTTTATCTAATTTTTTATACAACTGATCATATTAGCTCCAATTAAAGACAGTTTTACTTCTTTCTTTCCAATCTGGGTGCCTCTTATTAGTGCTTTCCCCTTGACTTATTGCTCTATCAGGAAATTTCAGTATTTGAAAATATTCAATCATTATTAGAATAATTTCAATATTCCAACATTGAGCTATAATTGACATATAGCAGCATACTAGTTTCGGGGATACAGTATATTGAAATGATAATTGTACATATTGGGAAATGATCACCACAGTAAGTCTAAATTGACATCTATGACCATGCATAGTTACAAAAATAGTTTTCTTGTGATAAGAACTTTTAAGTTCTAAAGTTCTACTCTCAATAACTTTAAGTATGCAGTACAGTATCATTAATTAGAGTTCCATGCTGTACTTTACGTCCCTACTACATGTTTACTGTATAATTAGAAATTTGCACCTTTTGATCCCTTTCACCCAGTTGGCTCATCCCCCTCCACCTGCCTCTGGCAACCATCGATTGATGTTCTCTGTATCTGTGAGCTTCTTTTGATTGTTTGGCTTTTAGATTCCACATGTAAGTGAATGATATGGTATTTATCTTTGACTTATGTCACTTAACAGAATGCTTTCAGGATCCATCCATGTGGCCACAAATGGCAAGACTTCATTCTTTTTCTTGTGACTGATTATCATTCTATTGTGTATACTCCATTGTGTATGTATGTACATATACATATATATGTATGTACACACACACACACACACACACACATCTTTATCCATTCGCCCATCAAAGGACACTCATGTTGTTCCATAACTTAGCTATTGTAAAGAATGCTGCAATTGAAATAAAGGGTAAACCTGTAGTTTTGAGTATGATTTTCATTTTCTTCAGATAAATGCCCAGAAGTAGAATTGGTAGATTATATGGTAATCATATTTTTAATTTTTTGAGGAACCTTTGTATTTTTTTCCGTAGTTGCTGCACCAATTTACATTTCTACCAGCAGTGCATAAGCAGTCTCCTTTCTCCACATCCTCGCCAATACTTGTCACTTCCTATCTTTTTTATAATAGCCATTCTGACAGATGTGAAGTGCTATCTCATTGTGGTTTTGATTTGCATTTCATTGATGATTAGTGATGTTAAGTTTCTTTTCATATAATATCCATATGCTGACCATCTGTATGTCTTCTTTGGAAAGGAGTTAGTTGAAGAATAGTTGAAATCTCCAACTATAATTATGAATTTGATAACTTTTTGGCAGGTTTTTTTTTTTGGCTTCATTTGTTGGGAAGCTCTGTTATGAGGTGAATAAACATTTAGGACTGTCATGTATTCTGAATGAACGAACCCCTTTATCACTGTGAAATACCATCTTTATCCCTTGTCCTGATACATTGGGTCTGACATTCAGCTTTCTTTTGATTAACTTTTCATGGTATATTTTTCCCATATTTTCTTATAATTTATCTGTGTTTTTATNTGTTATGAGGTGAATAAACATTTAGGACTGTCATGTATTCTGAATGAACGAACCCCTTTATCACTGTGAAATACCATGTTTATCCCTTGTCCTGATACATTGGGTCTGACATTCAGCTTTCTTTTGATTAACTTTTCATGGTATATTTTTCCCATATTTTCTTATAATTTATCTGTGTTTTTATATTTAAAATATGTTTCTTATAGGTTATATGTACTTTAAACCTGATTTTTCTTTTTAAATCCACTCTGATAATTCCTACTTTCTAATTGTTATATGTAGACCATTTCTATTTAATGGGAGTATTTATATGGTTAGCATAAAATCTATTTGTTTTCTTGCTATTTGTTTTCTATTTGTCCTATTTGTTTCCTTTAATTCTGTCTTCTTTCCAACTTTAATTGAATTTTTATGATACCATTTTATCTTTTCTTGACTTACTAGCCATAAGTCTTTAAAAAATATGATTTTAGTGCTTGCTTTAGGGTTTGTAGTGTATATCTTTAACGAAATAAAGTTTGCCTTCGCATGATGTTATATCATTTCATGTAGAGTATTAAAAAAAAAACCCTTTCAACAGGATAGCTTCTATTTTTCCTCTTTAAGTCTTTATCCTGTTATTGTCATGCATTTTAATTTTGTATATGTCCTAAACACAATAC
>SJYA01013557.1:456-10951 GCA_006410615.1 Neotragus moschatus
CCAGCCCACCAAGTTCTTTATTCATGTTGCCACACGCAGAAGGCAAGTTCGTCTGCTGATTAAACTGCCCACTTCCGTATCCGTTAGACAATCCGGCAGCTGTTCCCGCTGAAGGGCCGCCCAGCAGCAGGTTGCCGTTGTTGGCGCCCGCCCCAGGAAGGGGCCCACGCCGGAAGGCTCCCGCTGCTGCCGCTGCAGCCTGAGGGTGAGGAGGACAGTAGCCGCTAGCGCTAAAACGTGGGCTTTTGTTTTGGAAGGCTGCAGCTACCGGTGACGGGCTAAAATTTGCTGCCAGCGCTACTGGAAGAGGCAGCCCTGCGGCTACAGCAGCTGCCGCAGCCGCGCTACGACCAGCAGCAGTGAGATCTGGCACGCGGTCTTCATTAGTTCCAGAGGAAGAAAAAGCAGCAACTGCTGCTGCTGCAGCAGCAGCACCCGCTGCCACAGCCTGCTCTGCACTGCTCTTGAAGCTAACCCATGCTGCAGCCTGCTTCGCCCAGAACTCGTCGCTGGCAGTCAGCCGCTCAGGAGAGGGAGAGCGGGACTCGCCACGAGAAGAGGGGTTCGACTCTCTTTCTCCTCCACTCTTCCCTCCACCTGCTTGATCTCCCTCTTGCTCGTGCGTGTGCTCTGATCCTCCTTGTTTAGGCGCTTTTCTTGATGTCTCACCTTTTCTACCTGCCCCTGTTGCTGCCTCTCCAGGCTCTCCCGATTTGGGCTGCTGCTGCTGTCCTGCCAACGCCGCCTGCCCGTGTTTTTGTTCTGCTGAGGTAGCAGTCGTGTGCGTTCCCGCCGTTCCGGAGGGCGCTAGTTTCTTGTCGGCAGCACCGGAGCTGCTAGTCCCCTTCTTCGTACTAGCGCCATCAGGCGGCCCGCGGGTCTCTGATTCCGAAGGCGACCTCGACGATGATGAAGGGCGCGAGACTGACGCAGAATCATCGGACGTGCGAGAGCTGCCTCGTTTCGCATGCGTCTTCGCCGAGTGTCTTTTTTTCTTCTTGAGGTCGGACGCAGAAGACCGCGAGCTCCCCCGTGAAGACCGTGACGAGACTGATCGGGACGAGGAGTCGCGAGAAGGACTGGAAGAGGAGGAAGAGGAGCGACGATGCTGGTGGTGGTGGCGTTTGTGGCGGCTGCTACGGCCTCCTCCAGCCGCTCTGTAACCAGCATTGCGTGAAGAAGCAGCGGGTGAGCTTTTCGTCGACTTCTTCTGTAGCCGCGCTCCTGCTGTTGATCCGCCTCCTTCGCGATTAGCACTAGAAGAAGGCTTGCCAGTTCGAGAAGACGCCGCCGCCGACGACGAAGAAGAAGAGGAAGAGGACGACCGCGAAGACGATGAAGAAGATGTGCTAGGACCGGGAGAGGAGTGATGGCGGTGACCCGATTTCTTATGCGAACCTTTCTTGTGAGAGGTACGCGTCTGAGCAGGCGCCATGGTCTCACAGGTGGATCGGCAGCCACAGCAAGAAACGAGGCGGCAACCGAAGTGGACGAGCAAGAGCACTGCGCGGAGAGATCCTCCGAAGGATTACGAAATTTCCTGAAAGCCGCAGCCGAAGTCATAACACCTCCACTGCACGTGCCAGGCCACAAGAGCGAGAGCCCACTTCAGAAAAGAGCAAAAGCATCTGCCTGGCGAGACAAATTTATTTCAAACCCAAACAACAGCAACGTTCCACTCCAGGGCTGCTCATACAGCCGTCCGCTAGACTACGCTACTCGGCACTTCGCCCGAATGCACGCGAAGAAGTTTACTACGGCAGAGTCACCTCCCACAGAGTCGCACGCACACCAGCGCGGCAAGCCTTCCTCCGTGCTGTTAGTACTGTTACTGTAGCTGCCTGTGCGATGGCACAACTAGCAGTCATAGCCGCCCAGGATGGCGCCGAGTAACAGCTTCACAAGAACCCCACTGGGGTGGCGTTCTGTCGGCGGTTCTCCGACCGGCGAGGCACCGTTTCCCCGGGAGACCCTCCAGGTTTGTGGAGTGGCAGACCCGTAAGGGACGTGGCTTCCACACGTGGGGCGGTAGACGAGGGTCAGCTGTCAGAGACGCACAACCGGGGGGCGCCGCAGCTTCTTGTCGCGGTCGCCGTTGTTCTACTTCACGTGAATCTCAAAAGCGCGGCAAAGTATGACAAGCGTTATGAGAAGGACTGCGTGCAGCAATACAGACAGTAAAAGAGAAGTAAGGCGGAAAAGCGGGGCCGCAGCAAGGGACATCAGGGGTCGAGACACCGGAAAGAGGCAGAATCAGTCACTGGCACGCGAATATCACTAGGCATCGCCATGCACGCGTTCACCTTAACCTTTCCCAAGCTGGGAGCTAGTTCAGGAAGGGCGAAGAACAAACAAACGCCTCGAACTCATGTATTTTAGCAGCAGTGAAGTCAAAGGAATACATCGTAGAAGGAGCAGGTGGAAGAGGAAGCAGCGCCCGCAGCCACCGCGGCGACACGAAAGGACTTCCGCGCCCGGCCCGGATCCTCACATTTTGCAAGATCGGAAGCCGCGGAAAGGAGAGAGATCAAAACACGGATCGTAAAATGTGCGTCCAGAGTATGAACTAATCACGCAATCCCCGCTCCGCAGGAAAGGAGGGACGCAGCACCGTGGACGGACACACTAGGAGAGACATACTCCGTCCTGATAGTAGACACCGCGGCGCTCTGTGCCGTCACAGAGGCTACGTCCCCCATGCGTCACGGATCTGCTCCGATTGCTGCTGCTCCTCGGCTACTGCCGTTGCCACAGGTGATGCCGAACCCTCGGCTCGCGCTGCTGCTACCGCCAACGCTAGTACCGGGCAGCTGCCTTTACAGGGTGGGATATTCCGGTCTTCTGATGGCATTATCACGAGGCAGACTTCCTGCTGCGTACGACAGGACGCACGAGAGTGCTTCGATGACTGCTGAAGCAGCGCCTTCCGTTGAAAAACCGCTGTCACGTGCCTTGCGCCGTGCAGTGAATATGTCCACGTAGGTCGCACCCCGTCTGGGCAGCAGGGGCGCAACCACAGCCGAACGTGGTTGTTCGTTCGGATGTTGCGGCAGGGAAATCAGGTAGGCAGATCACGCGTACACAAAAACCAGTTCCTTCGCTACAGCTGAGACACCACATGCACGGGAAAGCAGCGAGAGACGTCATTATGCGTCACTCTCACCACTCAACGGAATAGCCGAATGAGGGTCGGCGCTTCAGCCACTGCTCGGCATACCCAACTGTGCGCCTAGTGGAAGACTGGCCCCTGCAATCTAACACACTCGCGCTTCTCGTTTGGGAATCGGTCATGCAAGCGTGGCCGTGCGGCGGCAACTGTGTTGGTCTTTGGCGCAGTCCATCTTGTGTGCGAGCACACACCTGTAGCAGCTACCCACCGCCTACTCTCCGCCGGGCGCTTGTGTCGCAGTGTCTCCTTCACGGTGCATCTTCCTCGTCTTGTGCTATTACTGCGACGACATACCCTCCCGCGTCGGTGTGCCCGCTGCCTGTGGACTCGCTGCCGTAAAATCAGCGAAGTGGGGCAGTTTCGCACCTGCTTTGTCCTTTTCCTCTATCTCTGCTCGTGTAGTCGCCGCTGACGGTCACCGCTGCGTACACTCACATTAAAGGCTCTTAATAAAGACTCTTACCGTGCTGACGGGCTGATCTAAAAATGCTGCGGTGCTTGCTCACCGTGTGTGCACTGCAACCTATATTCGCTTTTCTGCGGGTACCGCGCCCTGAGCCCTCGGCCCTCCACTCAGTCTCTTACATCACTCTGGGCACTCACGGTCTATCAACGGACGTGAAGACGCCAACAAAGCAGAGCATCACTCTTCTCGCTGAGCACTCGTTGCGATGTATGCGGTCTCAGTCTAGTGTGTCGGGAGTTTACTTCTCCAGCTCCAAGGATGTAGTGGAGTGTAAGTCGGCAGCTCTCCTTGCACGCGCGCACACGTTGGCCGACTTCTCACAGATCGATGTCAGTAGCGGTCGTTTACTATGGATACGCTCAGAGCACCCTGCGGGGTTTCGCGTGGCGTAGATGCAGAACAGTGGGTGCGGGGAGCCGGAACGCCCTGAAAGAAACCACCTGCGCTGTCGGCGCGGCGGGAAGCCTGTGCCTTTTTTCACCTAGCTCGTGTTGGTATGTTCTCTCCGGGACTGTGTGTGGAAGTGCGTTCAGCGAAATGTCGGACGCTTCCCCCGGGGGTTAAGCGGGTCACCGTAGCGGTCGCTGGGGTCACTGGAAACCTGCTCGATAGGCCGGCACATCAGACCCCGTTGCTGGCGTCGAGCCGCTGCTCACAATAGCGCTGTCTTGATCTTTCTATGGTGCCATAATCATTGTCGCGAGCCAACACTATTCTGGCCTTGCTTCACTTTGTCAACAGCCTAAATGCCCCTCGCAAATGAGCAGAGAAAGCGTCCTTCTTCTCACCGTGAATACTGGAGCAGCTGTACACGGACAGTGGTTATCTCGCACGGCAGCGATCAGGCCACCGAAGCCCGAGGCCCATCCATACTGGGTACCCGCTAACCCCCTGAGAGTTACGCCTGCTGGCCTCATTCTGTAGAAGCGGTCATCGCGGGGCGCGCGTCAAACTAAAACGCACACCGCGTGCGCTCTGTGTTGGCTAGCGGCGGCTTATGGAAAGGTCGCACACCTGACTTCGGACGCCAAGTATTCCCGCGCCGCTTGCGCTTCTCTCCGTACAACCCCTGCGCGCGACCTCCTGTTGTGACCGTGCGACGCTCTTGTCTACACACATACCGCTTGTACGGGCCAAGGTCGGCCGCCCGTACAGACGCTCTCTCGTTGAAGACTGGGACGAAAAACGATACACTATGGTGCCGCTTTCCTCCCACTTCCCTCCCTCGTTCCCGGCATGGTCGAGGTCATTATGGTTCATTATGCAGCGGCGCCCCTAAAATATATTTGCACTAGCCAGCCCAACTTGGGCCTGTCCAGCCGACGCCAGTGAACAGTAGCTGTGCTGCAGTCTGTACCCGTGTCAATCTGGTGGCGTATGGGATGATTTTTGCCCCAGAACGAGAGCAGAGGCGAATGTTTCTCTCGGCCGCAAAGCCGCAGTGCACCGGGAAGTGCACGAAGCAGAGAAGTTCTACTCGCCGGCGGCGGCGTCCCGGGCCCTGTCCAGGTCATTTCTAGACTGACCCTTCATAGCTGGTGGCCCTCCCCAGCGCTGCGAGCCTCTTTTCTAGTAGGACACACGAAAGGCGTACACATGATCCCAGCTCGAGTCCTCACGGTATATTGTACGCAAGGCCGACATTGCCAACGATAAGCGATGCATACGGCGCACTAGCAGGCAGGAGACGGATCGACGTCGCGCCTGGTCGACTGCTGCAGCGCGCTTCCGGAGGCCCCAGCCGAACGCCCGGGCAGCGCCTGGCACGGTGTCACCACTCACCGTACGTTCGCAAAGTTTCGCCGGCAGCGTACGCCCCTTGTAAACGGAGGCACGGCAACGATGCAGCACACGGTAGAGTTGGAGGGGAAACGCGGAACGCGGCGGGTTCATAAGTACACTCCTGCGCTAGCCCGTGTCCGTCGTGTGGTCGGCGGCAGCGAACAGCTTACGGTGTGCACGTTTTAATCGCTCAGGGGACAGGGAGACCTGCAGTACAGTCCCCTGCAAAGAAGCCTGGAGTGCACTCTTGTGAAGCCCAGTATTCAGTGGATCTCTACGCAGCTGCGCAGTCAGACGGCGACTGCGACAAGCCTCCAGATCTCTCCTGCGTCATGTCAGGAAGCCGCTTCAGAGACTCAAAGTTCGGCAGCGAGGCGACAACCCGAAGGAAAATTCTGCAAACGGATCTGCACGTTCGGCAATTCCCGTGTCCTGCTCTCTTCTGTATGACCCCCAGTGCAGCAGTGTATACGTAGAGCACTGCAATCGAGGAAATTGATCGGCGCCGCTTGTTATATATTTCGCCGAACTTATAAAGGGATGGATGCGCTGGTGGCGTCGAGGTATCGGGCGTGAGCGAAGAGAGCTTGTTGCGCGTGAGCTCTACAACAACTGGTCAACACTACTACGCTTTTCAGCAGGCGTACTACTGTTCCCCAGAGAGTATCATGGTGGCGTATTCCTCCACGGCTAGTAACCACCTTTTCGGAGGCCCGCGTCATGATTACGGATGCGCGCTGTATACGCAGCTGAGTTCCGCGCTGCAGGAGCCTACGCCGTTCGGGAGGTGTATTTTTACGGAAACGCCCGGGCCCAGTAGAGCGGTACATAGCGCGTAGCCTTTCACTGTACAGGCAACCTCCGCGTTGGCCAGTGGCAGGTGACGCATGGAACATTCATCTGTCCTGTTAGTACCTGACCTGTTCTTTGCAGCTCTCCCCAGTGATGGCGTGATTTTAGAATTCTGCGCTGTACGCCCGCCGATGCAGCGTGGTATCCGAGTCGGGCAGCTCTCGTCTAACGACTTACCAGATCTAAATGAGGAAGCGAGATGACGGCGCTTTTTTCATGGCCAACCCGGACCTTCACACGGGGACATCCATAAAGGAAGGCGGACCCAGACGTAGAACCCTGTTACTCTGCCAAGCGGAAAACATTCAGCCCGCCAAGTACAGCTGCAGGCACCTCCCGGCCGACAGCGAAGCACCGTCGAAACAACCGCGCTCTGCGCACAAGACAGGGGATTGTTCGGCGCCTTAGCGCCGTCCATCAGCGGCAGCAAGGAACTAGACAACTTAGAACTCACATAAGAAATGCGGACGTATGATACGAGAAGCGTACCTGTCGCGTGCGCGAAAATAAGACGCTGGTGAGATTGACATTTCCAGAAGACGTAGCTGCACCTGATAAGCCAGTGCTTCGTGCACAGTAGTACGAACATGTAGCGTCTGCTGACAAATTTCCTTGGAGACGACGGGGGGATCTACACCCAGCGTCTTGTTTGACACGTGCGCGGATAGTCAGAAAATTCACTGAAGGAGGTCGTCTACTTCCCTAAGGGGTGCGTCTTTTCAAAGGCGGGAGACGTCTTTGAAGGTTACTAAAAGCACGTCTCCGGGGAATTTTTGCCACATGTGTGGATTTACGTTGGTGTCTGCAGGTGCCTGCTTCAGTCGACTACGGCCGCGCAATTACAGCGTCAAAGCCACCTTCACGCGCCGGCATCCGGACACCTCCTTCAGCCCCCTTCCGTCTTCAGTGACTTGTCAAACCGCGGTGATTCCCGCAGGGCCGCTTCGAGAGACGATGGCCGCACAACAGACTTGCTAAGCAAACTATCACGCGAGTGTGCGGGAAAGAAGATCCCTCGCCATGTGTACACGAATTCCCGATGGCCGCACAACAGACTTGCTAAGCAAACTATCACGCGAGTGTGCGGGAAAGAAGATCCCTCGCCATGTGTACACGAATTCCCGGCACCACACTACTTTCACGTCTGCAGCGGCTTCTGCGGCAATATGCAGCCGCACTCGTGGTTGAGTCGAGCAGTTTTCGTTCTGGTGGCGCGTGGTCCTTGAAGAAATGCAACACAAGCAGCTGCGTCCGCTGCTGCTGTTGGCAGGAAACTAAGTTCTCGCATACCGTCATTGTTGTCGTAGCATCCGTTCCAGATGCCAAAAGGCAATTACTGATGAGAGAGAGCATTATGTCGCCAACGCTCCTGTAGTTCATTTCAGAACGACGGCCGCGTCTGTTCCTGAGCGGCACACCCTTTCACTACTTTACTAGGTTGACTGCTCGTGCCGGCTTGGCGGCCCCTGTTGTTACTACTGCCGCTATTTCTTCAGGCGTCACCGCAGTTTCACGTCGACAGTCTCATCGCGAGTCCCCTGCTAAATCAGATACTTGTAGGCGGTGTGCGTCATGCCGCTGGAGCAGCCCTCTCGCTGACCGGCTGCCATAGGCAATCCGTACTACTACTGGCTGCTATGGCCGCTGCCACTAGTACGACTACTCTCACTGCTGCCGCATCATGCTACCCATAGGCTACGCTGGCAGGGGTGGCGGCTACACGGTACTTTCTTTTTCTCTGGTCACGAGGCCGCTGCCGGCAGTTCTGCTCGCTGCTTCGCATTAATTCGCCGCTGTTGCGGCCACTTGGCGCGTTCTTTATTTTACCTGCCGGTGGTGGCCCGTCCTGCCGCCGGTAGCGCTGCGTGATGTGCTGCTGTCGCTGTCGCGCAGGCAGCAGCGCTGCTGGCCCCTCCGGCGTAGTCGGCCTTGTTGCTCCGCTTCCGCTTCTGCCATTGTTGCGCCTCCATCTGTCGCGTGCTCGGCTGTCGTGGCACTGCGGGTGCTGTCGCCTGGCGACACAACCGGGCTGTCGTTTGAGCTGGATCATCGGCCGTCTTCTTTCGCTTGTGTAGACTTTCCAACCGACACGAAAAAAGAAGCGCCTTGCAATATTTGCATAGCTCTGTTGACTAGAGGCTAACGTTCCTCGGCGATCAAGTCATTTCCCCGTCGCACCGCCGTGATCCCCCACCGCTCCACGCGATGGTGGCGCGCATCTCTCTTCCCGAACTTCCCGTCTTCTCTGTTGTTAACCGCTGTTTCGCCCGGATGCTTCTGTGAAGAAGATGTCTCTTTGCAATGAGGGACCGTCACTTTTCCTAGATCACCTTCTTACCCATTCCCAACGTTATTCCCCGTAGACTTACGTACCATCTTCCCGCTGGNTCTTCCCGAACTTCCCGTCTTCTCTGTTGTTAACCGCTGTTTCGCCCGGATGCTTCTGTGAAGAAGATGTCTCTTTGCAATGAGGGACCGTCACTTTTCCTAGATCACCTTCTTACCCATTCCCAACGTTATTCCCCGTAGACTTACGTACCATCTTCCCGCTGGAAGGCGTCCAGCCCTTGACAGATACGAAGTCGTAGGCCAGTGGGTAGACGTAGGCCTCTTGTAGTGATCCTGCGATCCGCAGCGCGGGCCATCACCTTCCGGAATCTTCTGCGTAGTGACTCTCTCTACGCAGACTCAATTCCTTGTTTCAAGCACGTGCTTCTACCTCACGCAGCCGGCTGAGGTCACTTGCTTCCTCACCACGGTGACAAGCGTCCCGAGACTCAACGAAAGCGAAGCCTCGGCGCAAGCCAGTGCCTGCGCCTGCTAATATGTCTACATTCCGGCATATCACGCAAAGACATGTCGTAAAAGATGCATGCGCCAGTGCAGAGCGCGCGCAAGCTGCCGCGTATACGACGGTTACACGCCTATCATGCCTCGCTGTCTCAGTCACATGAACCGCGAAGTGCATACTGAGGCAAGAGTTTCTCAGGGCGGCTCATTCAAAAGGAGCTTGACGATTCCTTGAGCCGGAAATGCAGAGTTCTCTAAACGCCATATACATACAAATGTGCCTGCAATAAAAAGCCGGTATCATGCACGCGTGTGCATCCGTGTGTATATGAGGGTAGCCTTGCGTATACGCCATGCATATACGCCATCTACACATGAATGTGCGCACGAGCCAGGACGGGTGTCGTATACGCATGTGCGTTCGTGTGTGTACGAAGGTATCTTGATTCGCACAGACGGATAGACGCGTATTCAGCGTCCACACATCCGCTCCGGAGGCGTTGTTTCTTCTTTTGTCTCCCCCTTCGCATATGTTCTCCGAGGCGCAGGCAGCGGGATGCGCCATTAATACAGTCTGCAGCTGTTGTACAGTTGGTGTTGCTGCTCCGGCTGCTGCTGCTGCCTTGTGTGCAATTGTTGGTTTTGTTTGCCTCCGACCCTGTAGGTGTCTCGCTGAGGTCTTTTGTATGCTTTCTATTGTTGGTACGTCCTGTATTTCTTCTTGGAGAGCATAGCAGAGGCAGAACAGCTTCCATGAGAGAACAAATTCTTTCCCGTCAGTCCTCTACTGCTGTGAGAACTCCCAGTTCTCCTGTGCAGCCGCTTGTATTCCAAATTTTTCTTCGTCGTTACCACCTTTGTCTTCGCGAATGATAGCCTTTGTGTGCGCCAGCGTAAGGGCTTCGCGACGTTGCTCGTGTATCCGTACAGTGGTGACGGTCGTTCTCTTTTGCAGTAGGCGCGACAGTGTCTACCCCTTCTACTGGCCTACACTTATTTTCGCGCGAGTAGCAGATCCTCCGGTATCACCCCCTCCCCCGTTCCGCCCGTCCTCGTTGGCTCGCGCAGTAGGCGCACACATGCGTCAGGCCATCTCTTTCGCTGGAGACAGCCATTAACGTATAATCCTTTTCAGCAGTTTCTTCCTGTAGGTGTATACGTGTCGACCGCCTTTAAGAGCACTGTGAGCACCTTCTTGTCGGACGTCCCATTTCACACTACGTCAAGGAATGTTTCACACCGTAAGAATGGGTGCACGCTCTTAAAGGGACGAAGACCATGACCTACAGCGTATGATCTCGCCTCCGGGTGTGGCTGCGCGCATGTACCCGTCGTTCTTCCCATTACTTCATTCTGTGTGGTGCTGTGATCTTAGCCACATGAAAAAGAAGAGAACTTCGCTATACATATCATATGGAGCCGGCTTGCAAATTGGG
>SJYA01013559.1:0-10958 GCA_006410615.1 Neotragus moschatus
GGAGCCTGGTGGGCTGCCGTCTATGGGGCCACACAGAGTCGGACACGACTGAAGCGACTTAGCAGCAGCTGCAGCTGCAGTAGAGTAACTAACCAGTTAACCCTGAGCAAATCTCCCACCCTCTGTGGGCCTCGGATTCTCTGTATGCTCCCGCCATATTGGGAAAGATGTATGTATCATAGGTATGAGGAAGTGTGTTGGATGATGCCTCGTGTATAAAGAACATTTTTCACCTCTCTCTCCCTTTAATCTTCACGCCTTCCCTTTGAGGCTGACAATGGCAGAATGAATGACTCTGTTTGGCCAGTCTAGAGAGGCAGGCTGCAGTCCATGGGATCGCAAGAGTCGGACATGACTTAGTGACTAAACCACCACCACCGCCAGAGAGGGTTAAGTCTCAGCAGGGCCATAGGCCTTGGATCTACAGCCAACTCTAGTGCCCCGGAGACAACTGCAGTCCCACTCGTGGTCATACAAGCCACTGGTTACTAAGAGTCTAGTAGCCTTGGACAAATGACCATAGCTGGGTTTTCTCCTCTGCCTAACTGGGGAAAATAGTAACCGCCCTCATAAGGTTGTGTGGTGGTGGTTTAGTCACTAAGTCATGTCCAACTCTTACAACTCCATGGACAGTAGCCTGCCAGGCCCCTCTGTCCATGGGATTCTCCAGGCAAGAGTAATGGAGTGGGTTGCCATTTCCTTCTCCAGGGGATCTTCCTAACCCAGGAATCGAACCTGGGTCTCCTGCATTGCAGGCAGATTCTTTACTAACTGAGCGACAAGGGAAGCCCTCGTAAGGTTAGAGTGAGGGTTAAATGAGTCCACGTAGGTCAGCTCCATAGGACAGTGCTGGGCATGCAACAAGGACTATGTGAGTATCAGCTGCTGCTGCTGTCTTTGTACTCGGCATCCTGCTCTGCAGCCATGCCGAAGAACCCCCATCAACGCCCTCTCACACCTTCCCTCTTAGTCTCTGCATGTGCTGATCCCCCTTCTAGAAGTGCCCTTCCAGCCTGGGCCTAGCCAGCTGAAACTTCTCTCACTGGCTTCTGAGGCCTTCTGCCTCTCACAGAGGGAGTCAGGAACGGTCTCTTCTGAGGTATTGTGAGAATCCTCTGCTTCTATTCCAGCATTTTCCTCACTCAATGTCACTGTCCTGCATAGGACCGCAAGGACACAAGGGTGAGCACTGGGTATGACCCTCTCGGAGCTGAAGAGCCTTTCATTGGCCCTAGCTCAGAGCAAAGTGCTTATGCATCCGGCACAACAGAGCGTGATGCCTAGGAGCGAGCTCTTCGGGCGCTCCTGGGAGCACAGTAATCCCCAAGACCCCTCGAGAACAGAGGCGCCATCGGAGCCACACAGGAGGGTTCTGGAGAGAAGGCTGTCACAGCCAAACAAAACCCATGGACTTCGTATGGCGGTGCACTTTCTAATTGGCCTCGGCTGATAAATCTGCCAGACCCTGAAAGGCGCTCACTGTCTGTCTGCCTTTGGAAGCTCTGCTGCGTGTGTCTGTCTATGTTACAGCCGAAGCCAAACCGCTCTATTTTCCTGTTTCACCAGAGATGGCAGAGGGTAGGGCGAGCGGCCGGCCTTAGGTGTGCTCTGCTGGACGTGTGTCTCTGTGTGTGTGTGTAATGTCTGTGTGTGTGTGTAATGAGGAGGCTGGTGAGGACGTTGTCGACTCCGGTAGCACCCAGTGGCCCAGATGGAACATTAAGGATTCAGACCCTAGACCCAGCTCCGACACTAACAAGCTGGGGGACCCAGGCCAGTCCCTCCCGTCTTGCCTTGGGTGTCTTTTCATAAACACATTGTTCCAATTAGCACATCCTTGAAGAATCCTTCAGCTCTAACGTTCTAGGTTCTCCAGCCCTCAGGGCCCACACTGGAATGCAGAGAGTCAACAGTCCTTTCTATTTGTTCAAGATGCTGTTGTTTAGAAGTCAAACCCCCAGAGAAGTGTTCCTTATTCCAAGAAAGCTGCTCTGACTCTGACTCCCAAATTCAGGATGGCCCCCCCCCCCCACCTTTAGCTTCTCACAATCTCCACACTTCTGTGATGCTGCCTGCTCTGAGTTCTAATTGTGCCTTTAGGATTCTGCTTTCTCCTCATGTGTGCGAACTCCTTCATGGGGCCAGGCTTCATGTCTTCTGTGCCCAAGACTGGTCAGTCCACGTGGCAGGGGCCCAGAAACTGTGTGCTCAGGCAGCTCTATGTGGTCGAGAAGCTGTGTTTATGTGACTCTTCGAGGACAAGGCTACAAGATCTGTGCGTGTAGTTAATTCATGAACATGGTCCCATCTTGCAGCCCATGGAATCTTAGTTCCCTGACCAGGAATCGAACCTGTGCCCCCTGCACTGGGACCACCAGGGGAGTCCTGCTCTACCATTTAGATAAGGAAACCGAGGCTGGGTTTGTGTTACACAGGACCTCCAGGCCAGAGCAGGCTGGTCTCCTGGGGATTCAGATCCGAGATGACAAACTTGGCAACAACAGGAGCAGTGATGAACCTTTGCCAAGTGCTTTCCGGGCCAGCGCTTCCCTGGTGGCTCACATGGTAAAGAATCCACCTGGGTTTGATCCCTGGTTTGGGAAGATTCCCTGGAGAAGGGCCCAGCTACTCACTCCAGGATTCTTGCTTGGAGAATCCCCAAGGACAGAGCAATGTGGTGGGCTGCAGTGGGGGTAGCAAAGAGTCGGACGCGAGAGAGCGGCTTTCACTTTGCTGGGGCCAGGGTCTGGTGCACATCACTGCACTGTCTCATTTAGTTGTCACGCCACGAGGTGGCTGCCAGCACCCCCATTTTACAGAACACGTCCTGAGGCTCAGGGAGGTCACGGGGTGTGCCTGGGTCACACCGTTCCTAAGGAGCTGGGGTGCAGTCTGCCTGGAGACATGGTAACTCTGCAGCTCTGTTCCCGGAACTGCACCACAGGCTGATGCTCCCAACCTATCAAGGGGAAGCCTGAGGGCCATAAAAGAAGTGGTGCCCGTCCCAGGCCACGGGGCTGGCTGAATCGAGTGTGGAATATTCCGATCTTATCTCCAGTGCTTTTCTGACCCCTTGGTAACCTCAGGCCCATCCCCTTTCCTGATGTCTGGGCGGGTGGGGAGGGGCAGAGAAGAAAGCCTTACCTCTGTTGAAGGAGCAAGGGCCTTGCCAAGCCAGCTCGGCCTCCCCAGGCGGTTTCGTGGTCCAAATACCAGCCTGGTTGCGGTTCATCGGGTTTTATGATCAGGGGTGACGTAGTTTCTTCACTCACTTGCAAGCTGTTCAACTCACAGCTCACAGGCACAGGCTTCCTGGGGCAGACCAAGAGCTGCGTGTTTAGAGGGGCTGCCTGATCGGAAAGTAAAACAGGACTCATTGGCTGAGGGGCCTTGGGCCCATGTCCTCCCCGCTTTGCGTCGCGATCCCCCTTGTAACGTAATTCAGAGAATTGGGTTGAAATTTCCGAATAACAGTTTAGGGGAAATGCATACTTTTACTCCCCACTCGTTGAGGTTCCAGTGAAGTAAGTCTTGGCGGAGACCCGGGAATCTGTATTTTTACATGTCCCGGGGTGACTTTGATGCATGCCATATAAGGACCCCAGATCTGGATGATTTCCAAGAGCCTTCCAACCTGAGCACAGAGAGTCTGTGGCTTTCCATGGAGGATTCATGGAGTCCCAGGCTCGTCTTTCAATATAGTAATAGTAGGCACGCAGCTGAAGGAATGGACTCTCTTTAAAACTTCGTGTTTATGGATTTATTCATGGCCGCGCTGGGACTTCTCGTTGCATGCAGGCTGTGTCTCGCCGTGGCGAGTGGGCGCTGCTCCTTGGTGCAGCCTGAGGGCTTCTTGTTGCGGCTTCCCTTGTTGCCGAGCGCGGGCTCGGCAGTCGTAGCCCACGTCCTCATGGCATGCGGGGTCTTCCCGGATCAGGAATTGAACCCAGGTCTCCTTCATTAGCAGGTTGATTCTTTACTACTGAGCCACTAGGGAGGCCCCAGGAATGGGCTCTCTTATTGGGGTTTAGGAGAATAGAGTGGAGACGAGAAGTTTGCCCAGGGAGGTTGATTCTGTCTCCATATGGACGGCTGCTTTTTATGTGAGGTGGTGAGCTTCCCACCACTAGGCAGGTACAAAATGAGAGTCAGCTGAGTTGAGGTTCAGGTCTCTGTGGTAAGGGGCGAATAAGCACAGAAGGAGCTGCTAAGAGACAGAGTCATTCCAGGGAACGAACAATGAAGAAGAGGGGTCTTTGGAGTAAATAAACTTACAGTCCGGCCCCACCAAGCGTGGGGATTGCATAGACCTGAGGCTAGATTCTCTCAACAGAAAAATAGGCACCACCAGGTTCACCTGTCTCACTGGGACATTGTAGGGAAAGCACATATAAACCACAAAGGGCCTGGTGTAGAGCCCAGCACACAGTAGGTGCTCAAGGAAGGCCCGTGGTCTGGCTTTTATTTAGTTTTCCCTTGCTCATTCCTTTGGCTCCACTCTTAGTTCCAGGGAAACCTAACTTCGGGGAGGGAGAGCTGCTCAGCCGACCACATGTTCTATTACGTCAGAAACCAGGGCTTGTGCTAAAAACAAAACCAACAAACAAAAACAGAACAGGGGATGATTACTGGGTGACAGAGATTTCTGTAGCTGGCTGAGGGCATGGGGCGTGGGCCGCTGATGAAAATATGTTTTGCCCTTATTCTTTTTAAATGTTCAAGTGAAACTTCCAGGTGGGGCTGGGCCAAGCTCAGGGCCTGCTCAGCACATCTGTAATGGGTGTAATGGTTTTGGACTTGTTTAGTCTATTTGTCCCAGCATCAGTGGGATATAACAGTCACAGAACACACCTTGGCCCTTGGCACAAGCAGCGTCTCATCTCCAGGCAGGAGGGACAGAGGCAAGAGTGGTGTTCCCTAGCCTCCTCCATCATCCTGACCAATCCATGGTGCAGTTTCAAGTCTAAGCATCACCGTGTTTCACCCCTAGCATGACAATAACCAGCCACTTTTTGTCTCATGCCTTATATACCCAAGTGGGCTTCCCTGGTGACTGAGATGGGAAGAATCTGCCCACAGTGCAGGAGACCTGGGTTCGATCCCTGGGTCAGGAAGATTCCCCTGGAGAAGGGAATAGTTACCCACTCCAGTATCCCTGCCTGGAGAATTCCATAGACAGAGGACCCCAGCAGGCTACAGTCTATGGGGTCGTGAAGAGTCAGACACCCCTGGGCAACTAACACTTATAAATGCCAAGGTGCTTGCAATTCCTGACCCATTCCTTACTTTTCCCAGACCTCCATAACTTGGCTCATTCTGCTTCCGTAAGCCTGCATACTCTGGTTGTCTTTGTCTGCCTTAGTCTGTTAGGTGGTGGTAGTTTAGTCACTAAGTCCTGGCTGATTCTTTGTGATCCCATGGACTGTAGCCCACCAGGCTCCTCTGTCCATGGGATTCTCCAGGCGAGAATACTGGAGTGGGCTGCCATTTTCTTCTCCGGGGATCTTCCCGACCCGGGGATCAAACCCAAGTCGTTTGCATTGCAGGCGGATTCTTTACCATCTGAGCCACCAGGGAAGCCCTAAGTTTGTTAGGCAGTTGCAGCGTCTTTTTTGGCTGTTTGGCTAGTTACTCCTTCTTGATCCCTGGTCAGGGAGCTTGGGGCTTCCCTGGTTGGCTCAGCAGTAAAGAATCTGCCTGCAATGCAGAAGCTACAGGCAACACAGCTTTGATCCCTGGATCAGGAAGATCCCCTGGAGGAGAGCAGGACAACCCACTCCTGTACTCTTGCCCGGAGAATCCCATGTACAGAGAAGCCTGGTGGGCTGCAGTCCATGGGGTCGCGAAGAGTTGGACACAGTTGAAGTGACTTAGCACACGTGCAGTCCTTCTTAGCACTCCCCGGATGGGAGGAGAGGGCGGGAAGCTCCCCATGGGGTACGGTCTTGATGGAATGTAAACCACTGTGTTAGGCTCTCCCACTGCAGCTGATTTCTCTCTCATTGTCCAGGCAGAGGTGCCTACCAGAGCCGCGCTCTCAGGACTCTTGGGTCTTAAGCAGAGTGATTCAAGAAAGGAACACTGGGGGCCTATGTTTGGCTGGAGAGCCTGGAGGAGGTTTTTGAGCTCTTCCTGCTACTGAGTCCCTGGCTTTCTCACTCTTTCAAGTCTCGTCCTCTAGCCTTCCTTCCCACCCTGGTGGAAGCCTGGGAGCCAAGCTCCCCCAGATGCTCGTGTTAACTTCTCTCTGTGTCTAATTCTGTTGCTGCCGCTTGCAGCCTATGAACCCTGGCACTGATATTCTACCATGATGCAAGAGTGTTTTCCTTGGGAAGCCTTCCTTGAACTCTGATATAGGGCTCATGTATTTATTTGTGATCTTCTTGTGGGACCCATTGCTGTTATTCAGTCATTTAGTTGTATCCGACTCTTCGGGACCCCATGGACCGCAACACACAAGCTAGGTACCTGCCCCCTCCTTTGAGGTTGTCCATATAAACAGAGATCACGTCTATGTTAGCCCTACCACAGCAGGACAGAGAACAGTAGGTTTTATGATTGTCTCCCCTCCAGGCTATGTGATTCCCAGGAGCCGGATGGTGCTTCATTCACCTCGGGGCCTCTAAAGTCCTGGAGTGGAAGCCGGAGCATCCTTGACGCTCAATAATGGGGATGAAACAGAGCTGACTTACTCTGGGGGGACTCCCTACAGAGAAGTCTCGGCCTTAAGCCCAAAATATCTTTGAGAACCAACAGACTATGTCGTATTTCGGAAAGCAAAGAGGGAAAAAAACCTTCGAGAGAAAAATCCTGCAGTGGATATGTGCTCCAGTTTAATGAAGAACTCGTTTGCTGCTGGTCTGTTTTTGTTTTTTTTTTAATCGCATTTTAGTGGTAGCCATGACCCACTGAGGGCTTTGGTGACTGGATGGAAAGGTTTCATCTAGGCGTTCTAGTAAAAATCCCAGTGAAAGGGATTCCCATTCCCCCTTTCTCCACACCCTTCTGTCTTTACCCAAGAAGTCTTAATGGACCTTCAGTGCAGCTCTGACATGATGGAAATTGCAAAGAGATGGAATTTCCACCGTGGGCAGAGAACAGAGGAACGTTCTTCTTCTTTCTCCAACCCTGGAACTGGCAAGCCGGCTCTGGGTGGGAGAAGGGATTTTGAGAGGGAAGAACGAGAGCGGGAGGAGAAACGGAGGCAGAGACTGAGATGACCAAAGGCCAGGCCTCCAGCTGTTCACTCCTGGCATCTGTGCCCCCGAAGGCATTGCCTTTGCTTCTGGAAGGTCTTTGTCACCGGGCCCCATATCTGGAGAGCACCACACAGGCTGTGAAGGCCCTTCACTGTTGTCTGTAATGAGATTCCCACAGCAAAGTGGGCAGAGCAGATATCACTGGCCCTTGTGACCAGTGAGGCCCCTAAAGTTGTCACATGCCCCTGCCTAGACAGTAGCGACAATACTGGTGACGATGGTAGGAAGCAAAACCAGCGCTTCGAAAGCGCTCGGAGCAGGCCGGGCCCTGGTTTGTGTGTTTGCCTACATGGTATTCACTGTTGAACCTCTATGGCATTTCTGCAAGATGGGTTTTTTTGTCCTCACTTTCCAGACAAGGAGAATGAATCACACCAGGGTTTAGCAGTTGGCCCAGGATCACACAGAGAGCCCGTGGCAGAGCCAAGATTCAAGTCCAGACAGTTTGCCTCCAAAATCTGTGTTCTAAACCACTATTCCATGCCTTCCTGCCTATCAAAGCAGGGCAGAGAAACAGGCCTGGCTCCTAATTTCACTTCGATGTTGGTAGCATTGTATAAAGAGAAAAATGCCATTCTAATGTATGCTGGGCAACTATAACATGTCTGTTCCTGAGTTGGACAATGGGGACCAGGGTTCAGGAAGAGTGGTCTCAGCACCCATCTCACTGGTCATGTAAATGCCATGAACTTCAAGACTGTCTCCAGCTCCCAGAACATGTTAGGTGTTCAATACGTAGTGCTGAGTGAATGTGTTGTTCCTGCTTTTGTGTGGTTCACAGTCTGGAGGAAAAAAAACTTTAAATATATACTCATTTTTATAATATATAATTACATCTGTGTGTACACACACACACACACACACATACATACACACATACATAGACATACACACACATATATAGGAATGTTGAGAGTTGTAGTGTGCCCTGGAGAAGGCAGTGGCACCCCACTCCAGTGTTCTTGCCTGGAAAATCCCATGGACAGAGGAGCCTGGTAGGCTGCAGTCCATGGGGTCACTAAGGGTCGGACTTGACTGAACGACTTCACTCTCATTTTTCACTTTCATGCATTGGAGAAGGAAATGGCAACCCACTCCGGTGTTCTTGCCTGGAGAATCCAGGGGCGGGGGAGCCTGGTGGGCTGCCGTCTGTGGGGTCGCACAGAGTCAGACATGACTGAAGCAGCTTAGCAGCAGCCAGTATTCTTGCCTGGAGAATCCCGTGGACAGAGGAGCCTGGAAGCCTACAGTCTGTGGGGTTGCAAGAGTCGGACACGACTTAACGACTAAACCACCACCACCACCATAGTGTGCCCTGGGGCTGGAGTGGAAGAACATGAGTGGAAGGGTTACTGGCACTGCCAGTAGTTCAACACACCTGAAACAGGTGTTGTAGATGGGGCAGCATCCAAAAAGGCTGGACAGGTAAACCGTCATGTGTCCTCAAGAGCTGCACATTATCTGATAAGGTTGAGCTCAGCAGACTTTATTTAAAGGGTCATACAGTAAATATTTTGAGCTTTGTGGGCCATACAATTTCCATTGCAACTACTCAACCCTGCTTCNCCCTGGTTTGTGTGTTTGCCTACATGGTATTCACTGTTGAACCTCCATGGCATTTCTGCAAGATGGGTTTTTTTGTCCTCACTTTCCAGACAAGGAGAATGAATCACACCAGGGTTTAGCAGTTGGCCCAGGATCACACAGAGAGCCCGTGGCAGAGCCAAGATTCAAGTCCAGACAGTTTGCCTCCAAAATCTGTGTTCTAAACCACTATTCCATGCCTTCCTGCCTATCAAAGCAGGGCAGAGAAACAGGCCTGGCTCCTAATTTCACTTCGATGTTGGTAGCATTGTATAAAGAGAAAAATGCCATTCTAATGTATGCTGGGCAACTATAACATGTCTGTTCCTGAGTTGGACAATGGGGACCAGGGTTCAGGAAGAGTGGTCTCAGCACCCATCTCACTGGTCATGTAAATGCCATGAACTTCAAGACTGTCTCCAGCTCCCAAAACATGTTAGGTGTTCAATACGTAGTGCTGAGTGAATGTGTTGTTCCTGCTTTTGTGTGGTTCACAGTCTGGAGGAAAAAAAACTTTAAATATATACTCATTTTTATAATATATAATTACATCTGTGTGTGTACACACACACACACACACATACATACACACATACATAGACATACACACACATATATAGGAATGTTGAGAGTTGTAGTGTGCCCTGGAGAAGGCAGTGGCACCCCACTCCAGTGTTCTTGCCTGGAAAATCCCATGGACAGAGGAGCCTGGTAGGCTGCAGTCCATGGGGTCACTAAGGGTCGGACTTGACTGAACGACTTCACTCTCATTTTTCACTTTCATGCATTGGAGAAGGAAATGGCAACCCACTCCGGTGTTCTTGCCTGGAGAATCCAGGGGCGGGGGAGCCTGGTGGGCTGCCGTCTGTGGGGTCGCACAGAGTCAGACATGACTGAAGCAGCTTAGCAGCAGCCAGTATTCTTGCCTGGAGAATCCCGTGGACAGAGGAGCCTGGAAGCCTACAGTCTGTGGGGTTGCAAGAGTCGGACACGACTTAACGACTAAACCACCACCACCACCATAGTGTGCCCTGGGGCTGGAGTGGAAGAACATGAGTGGAAGGGTTACTGGCACTGCCAGTAGTTCAACACACCTGAAACAGGTGTTGTAGATGGGGCAGCATCCAAAAAGGCTGGACAGGTAAACCGTCATGTGTCCTCAAGAGCTGCACATTATCTGATAAGGTTGAGCTCAGCAGACTTTATTTAAAGGGTCATACAGTAAATATTTTGAGCTTTGTGGGCCATACAATTTCCATTGCAACTACTCAACCCTGCTTCAAAGGTAGACAGAGAGAATATGTCAATGAATGAGCATAGCTCTATTCCTCCAAAAATTATTTACAGAATTGGAGGCAGGCCACATATGTCCTGTGGGCTGTAGTTCGCTGATCCCTGCTGCAGGGTTTTGGATTCTCCTGAGGCAGTATGAGCAGATGTCCTCCTTCATTCACCCCTTAAGTATTTCTCGAACACCTAATATGCCCCATGTCTAGTAGCAGTTGGTTCACTCTTGTTACTTACAGACTAGTGGGATAGAAAGACTCAGAGCACCCTGGCAAGTGCTGTGATGGATCAAGAGAAAAGGAGTCATGGGGTCAGAGAAACAGGCCCTTAAACCCAAGTTTGGAAGGTTTAACACATGCCACATTCTCCAAGGAAATAAGATCTGAGCTCTGGCCCAAAAGATGAGTAAATGAACTGAAAAAATGTTCCAGATAAATGAAGGCTGGGTAGAGACAGAAGATGTTCAAGGGTAGAAGGCCTGAGATGAGTTCAGGAGCATGGATTGTGGTAGGGAGCGCAGCAAGAATTGAGGCTGAATGTTAAGTATCCATTAGAACAGTGTCACCCAATAGAAATACAGTGTCGATCATATATGTGATTTTAAAATTTCTAGTGAAAGTGAAATTTGCTCAGTCCTATCCACCTCTTTGCGACCTCATGGATTGTAGCCCATCAGGCTCCTCAGTTCAGTTCAGTCGCTCAGTCGTGTCTGACTTTTTGCAACCCCATGGACTGCAGCACACCAGGCCTTCCTGTCCCTCACCAGCTCCTGGAGCTTACTCAAACTCATGTCCATTGAGTCGGTGATGCCATCCAACCATCTCATCC
>SJYA01013560.1:0-10799 GCA_006410615.1 Neotragus moschatus
TTTGTTGTTGTTCAGTCACTAAGTCATGTCCAACTCTTTGCAACCCCATGGACTGCAGCACACCAGGCTCCCCTGTCCTTCACTATCTCCCAGAGTTTGCTCAAATTCACGACCATTGAGTTAGTGATGATATCCAACAATCTCATCCTCTGATGCCCTCTTCTTCTTTTGCCTACAGTCTTTCCCAGCATCAGGATCTTTTCCAATGAGTTGGCTCTTTGCATTAAGTGACCAAAATATTGGAGCTTCAGCTTCAGCATCAATCTTTTCAATGAATATTCAGGGTTGATTTCCTTTAGGATTACTAGTTTGATCTCTTTGCTTTCCAAGGGACTCTCAAGAGTCTTCTCCAGACCACAATTTGAAAGCATCTATTCTTTGGCACTCAGCTTTCTTTACGGTCCAACTCTCACATCCATACATGATTACTGGAGAAACCATACCTTTGACTATACGGACCTTTGTCGGCAAAGTAATGAATCTGCTTTTTAATATGCTGTCCATGTTTGCCATAGCTTTTCTTAAAGTCCATTAAGTATCAGAAAATTGTCTCTTTGTTTTTCACTGATTGTAATATGAGNACGGTCCAACTCTCACATCCATACATGATTACTGGAGAAACCATACCTTTGACTATACGGACCTTTGTCGGCAAAGTAATGAATCTGCTTTTTAATATGCTGTCCATGTTTGCCATAGCTTTTCTTAAAGTCCATTAAGTATCAGAAAATTGTCTCTTTGTTTTTCACTGATTGTAATATGAGCTTTTTACCTCCTGGTTTGCATCTAGTATATCTTGACTATGAAGGAGGATTATGTCATCCAATCTCGTTGAATCAGATTTTAGCACAGAACAGGATGACCTTCAATAATCATTGGCAAAGAATAAGTAAAAGTGAAATTCATGCCCTCTCAGATATTCCAGATGCTCTCTGCCTGTCAGTCAGCAAATAGCCCTCCATCCAACAGGCCATTTCCAANCTTCAATAATCATTGGCAAAGAATAAGTAAAAGTGAAATTCATGCCCTCTCAGATATTCCAGATGCTCTCTGCCTGTCAGTCAGCAAATAGCCCTCCATCCAACAGGCCATTTCCAAAACAAAGAATATGGGAGTACCATTCTTATCAGTTCTCAGCTTTACATGGGCCAAGAGGCATCCTTTGAAACCTAGGCTTTAAGAAAAGGCAACTGGGATCTCTTGTCCACCCATATCAGATGTCAACCCAACATAACCAGGGTTTCTAGGGCAGAACAATTGTAAACAGCTGCTGCAAGCTTGAGGAAAAGCAGCTCCATTTTTGTCTTGGTGTACAGGGCACTTCTTGCATGTGTTATTTAGAGGTAGCACAGCCTTGCAAACAGATCAGTCCTTCTGGTTGGACCAACATAAGAATTCAGGAGGCAATGGTGGGGAAATATTTCAGATGTATTAATGGACTGTGCTCAAGAATGGGGTTTAGACATCTCCCATGTTTGTAGAAAATCATGGGAAAGAACCATATGATTTTCCTGGTTCATCTTGATTTAACAATCAGAGCATCATTCAAAAAAGATTGTGACAGAGTAGTCAGACTCATAGAGACAGAAAGTAGATGATGGTTGCCAGGAGTTGGGGGAGAAGGAAATGGGAATCATTGTTTAATGGGGGATGGAGTTTTAGTTTGGGAAGATGAAAAAGTTCTGAAGATGAATGTTGGTGATAGTTGCATAACAATGCAAATGTACTTAATGTCACTGAACTGTACACTAAAAAATAGTTAAAATGGTAAATTCTATGATGCATATATTTTACTACATTTTTTTTTAAGGGAAAAAAACTACTGTGAGTGAGTGAGTTCATTAGCAGTTGGCCCCAGTTAGCTTGGAGAAATTGATAGGAGTTCAATATTGTTTTTAACATCTGGCAAACTTTGTATACTTTGTACAGAGATCCCACTGGGTCTCTTAGATTCTTTCCTCTGTAAATATGCAGGACCCATTTCTGTTTTGGAGGGGAGAAGGTAAGATTGGGAGATAAAGGTATCCAAAAATAAAACTAAATATGATATCAGCATTGATATTCTGTGCCAGGCATTATGCTACTATTTTATCCACAGTTTGTCCAACCCAGGACTGAAAAGACACCTATAGATCTGATTTGAAAAAGAATTCTTTCATAATGCCCCAAGTCCTTTCAATGGACCCGACTGACCTGCTTCAGAATAGAAGGTGCGTTCTGATGGGATTGAAGGTCATGCAGTTGTGAAACAGCTTTAATGTCATTGTAGCTCACTTTCTCAAAATTTGAACCACAAGGGTCTTTTTAAAGAAATAAAACTTTTCTTCTATCCCTGAGAATAAATCCATAGACCCTAGTTTAAGAAACACTGACTTAACCGAAGCCTTCTTCCAGGAAACTGCCTTGCAGTTGCGAATTACCACTGCAGAAGGGAGTTTTGTTCTCCTAATCGATCACAGTAAAATTTAAGATCATCATTGTATGAAAATCATCATATTTAAAATTATTTAATTTTCTTATGATTTGTGGGCCTCCCTCACCCTTCAAGAACTCGCTCAAGGACCTACCTCTGTTTGAGAAATACTTCCATTAGAAAGTTTGGGGAGTCTCTGACAGGCATGATGGATGGGGAAAAAGCAGGGAAAATAAAAATGAAAGGTTTTCTTGCATCATATGGCAAGTTTCCGCTGGCTATCTAATTTTATATATGGTAATTTGTATATGTTTTAATGTGACTCTCAGTTCACTCTCCCCCTCGTCCCCACCCCTCTGTGTCCACAAATCTGTTCTCCATGTCTGTTGGCTCTGTGACAACCTAGAGGGGTGGGATGGAGTGAGATGGAGGAGTGGGACGTGGGAGCGAGGTTCCAGAGAAGGGGACACACACATAGCAGAAACCAATACAATATGATAAAGCAAGTATCCTCCACTTGAAAACAAATACATGTTTTTAAAAAGACAAAATGGAACAAGTCATAAATTATTGGGTTAAATAAAAATTTTGTCTCACAAACAAAAAAAGATTTTGGTGGTGGTGGTGATTATCAGCAAAAACATTTTTTAAAATGTATTTGCTTCCGAAAATGGGAGGTAGGCTTAGGAAATAAATGTGTCTATATGGAAGCAGAAATGCTTTGTAAGTAGTTATTTTATTTTTAGTAGATAGTAGGTGGCTTGATTAGGCACATTCAGCTATTTCAGGAAATGGTCCCCAGTGAAAATATTCTTCTGTAACAAGACTTGGGGTACCTCCATTTCAGCATCCCCATGCAAGTTGATCTGAAGAGATTTATTTGTAAATTGAGAGAAAACTGTCTTGTGAGTATATGAGCTGATTTAGGTTGTCCCTGGGGCTATACAGCTGCTAGCCATTTCTTGACTACTTGGTCTATAGACTGGGATTTTTCTTCCTTTCCTCTCTGTGGTTCCAACAATAGAAATAATAATCATTTTTTAAAATGGAAACGAGTCCACTCCTTTTTCATAATCTCAGCTACAAATCTGCTTTTGATTCTGCATGTTTCATTTTGTTCCCTGAAGGATAATTTGGAGATTTGAGTAATTATCCCAAGACTCATAGGAGACTGTCTTTGGAAGGCGGGCAATTCTGCTGTGGTGGAGTCGGCTGCTGTCAAGCATTAACTTCTTAATAATGAAGTCTTTCAGGCCCTCAGCTATCGCACAAAGATGCACTTGAACTAGTGGCTTGGCGGAGTGTAAGCGGACCACTTCTATTCTTTCCCTGGACAAAATAGTCCTCTTGATCTCTGGGCTGGAGCTATTTTTATTTTAGTTCACTCCTTTTTTGCTTTTTAACTTGCCTTGGTGGGCAAGTCTTTCATTTATTTTTTGATCCACTGCTTAATCAGTTACCTTTTTTTTTTCCCCCTGCTAGAAGACCTGCAAAAAGACAAGGTTTCCAATACCCAGCAATATGCTCCTCCTTTCAGTATATTTAGAATCTTCCTTTTTTAGAAGAGCAATGACTCAGCTTGTGAGCTACATGCACATTTGCTCCTCTGATCACAGTACACTTCCTGCTATTAACATGTAATGTCTCTGGCACAGCACTGGGGACAATCACATCTGCAATTAACAACCCAATTAGAATGGATCTTTGCTTGGCAAGCCGGATCCACCAGGAGTTCAAGAACAGCTGCCACCCTCCCCTCTGATTCTCTCTCTGCTTTTCAAGCTCAGAGCAGCAAAATGAACTAGAATTTGGTTTTCTAGTTTGCTAAGTCACTTCAGTCGTGTTTGACTCTTTACGACCCTATGGACTGTAGCCTGCCAGGCTCCTTTGTCCATGGGATTCTCCAGGCAAGAATACTGGAGTGGGTTGCCATGCCCTCCCCCAGGGGATCATCCAAGCTGTGTCTCTTATGTCTCCTGCATTGGTGGGTGTATTCTTTACCACTAGCGCCACCTGGGAAGCCCCGTAGACCCTACGGACTACTACTGCAAAACTACATTAGTCCTTGGGAATAACTTGTTTCATCAGGCAGAAAAATCCAACAATGATATAATCCTCTATTTTATCAATGGAGATACTGAAAATTATTTATTTAATACTTTACTAAAATAATGACATTCTGATTTTCAAAACCGTAAAGCAGAAATGATGCTTCTGTAGTTTCCATTTACAATTTAATATTACATGTCACATATAATTTTAACATTATGTGACTGAGGACTCATATATATGTTCTAACTCATTGTTACGTTTCTTGTAGAGGCAAAATATTTGAGTCTAGGGCAATGAAGTTAAAATTTTGGTGACAGCTTAGAATCAGTAAAAATAATGGTACTACACTGATCATAATAAAGTTATAAGCATGGATGGGACTCGAACAGGTCATTTCTTCAACCCTCTGTCTCCACTTAAGTCAGGCCTCAAATCTATCTTCATTTCCCTTAGGCCTTCCTTTTTCTGTGCATAAATGACACCATTTGTTGAGTTGTCATGGACTTTTTAATTTTTAAAATTTTAAGAACAGTGTCCAATTCAATTTCTTCATCTAGATTTGCCTTTTCATCCAGATCTAAAGTAACTGGGTCTCTATAAGCACTTAATGGCTAAGGGGATGCACAGAAGTGTGAGTCCTGCTCAGAAGCCCAGGGAAGGGCTCTGGAGCTAAAGGGCTCAGGAGCCCAGGGAAGGTACCACATCCCCTGACCACATTAATCAGCCATGCCTGTTACTATAATAAGCCTCTGGAGATATTTTACCAGGATGACAGAATCAATCTGTGATGCCCAGAGTGGAAAGAAAAAAAAAAAAAAACAGCTCAGCTTTATAAATCTTATAGAAAGGAACTTTGCCTCCTTTACAGAATCATTCTTCTTATAATTTGATTTTTTTCAAAACCAGAACAACAGAACATAGAAATAAAACCTCTGTAACTCAAAATGAATTATGGAAATGTATTTCTCTCTTCCCAGTTGTGTAATTCAATTCAGCGTTCTTGTCCTTCAACAAAACCCTTACTATTATTAGCTGAAAGCATGAGTTTATGATCATTTTTTTTAATTCTATGGATCTCATCCATGGAATTTGTTTGTTCTTCAATACTATCTTTCCTTTCAGGGACTCATTACTCATTTACACATCTAGAAAGTAAATAATGTGCCATTTACTGGAAAAAAAAATGCAGCCTCCAATTCATGGCACCAGGATATGCTTTTTTCCCCTCTCTCTCTCTCTCTCTCTTTTAAACAAGACAAGCATTTGGAAACAGAATACTTTAAAAGGAAAAGATCAGAACTTGTTTTTCAATTAGTTGAGAACAACAGGCACCATTGTAGCCGAAAGCAAGGGTCTTACATACAGTTCAGGGGCTGAAAATCCTTAACAAACTATTATATGTAAGCTAAAGATTTAGATTAAATATTCTTAGGTTCCAGATGGATTCCAGTTTCTTTCTCAATGTGTATATCTATTTCCACATTTAATCATGACTTTTTTTTTAAGACCTCTGTATTCTGATAAATTAAAAAACACTGGTAATAATCATTTTAACTAGAAATGGGGGCATATTTTCACCACCACAGTTAACACCACAGGGAAAATTCTCCCCAGCATCCTCTGAGTTGGGGAACTAGGGCACAATCTGGTTTCATTGAAAGTGTATGGTCAGGGTCTACTCATCATAGCATCTACTTGGGATCTGCTCTACATAAAGGGCAGCGTGAACCCTGTCTGTGTATGACATCTGTATCAAAGGACAGGCATTCCTGGGCATACAATCATTAATCTTATAAGAATCTCCCGAGGGCAGATGACTGATTCCACCTGTGCTGGGTGAAGCTGGCTGCACTGGGCTTCCCTGGAGATGAGAGTAGGAAAAGAACCACTGAAGCTGCCAAGGTTTTTGTCTCATAGAGGACCAGGGATGAAGCAAAGAAGAATAATACTATTAATAACATGAGGGAATATTTATTTCATGCTAGGCTCTGTTTCTCTCACTCTATGTATATGAACACATTCCCAACAGTAATATCAAGGAGGTACATGAATATTCCCATTTTCAGAGGAGGGAACGGAGACACAAAGAATTTAAGCAATTAGCTTGAAACCCAGTAGTCTGACTTCAGAGGAGCATTATTTACAAGGAGTATAATATGGGGCCTAGGTAATTTAAAATGATCCTCATTCTCATTTAAAAAAGTAAACCAAAATAGATGAAATTAATTTTAATAATATGTGTTTTTAGTTCCCTGGAAAACAGAATGGCTACCTACTCCAGTACTCTTGCCTGGAGAATTCCATGGAGAGAATTCTACAGTCCATGGGGATGCGAAGGGTCAGACATGACTGAGCTACTAACACATATCCCAGATTTTACTATTTCGACGTGTAACAACGTAAGAATTATTAATGAGGTATGTGACATTTTTAATGTAACCCTTTGCCATCCACTGTGTATTTTACACTTATAGTACACCTAAGTTTGGAGTAGCCATGTTTCAAGTGTTTGATGCCACACATGGCTAGGGTCTACTATTATTTTTTTAAATATATTTATTTATTTAACTGTGCTGGCTCTTAGTTGCCACACACAGGATCTTCAGTCTTAGTTGTGGCATGGAGATCTTTAGTTGCAGCATGTGGGATCTAGTTCCCTGAACCTGGATTAAATTGGGCCCCCACTTCATTGGGAATGAAGAGTCTTAGCCACTGGACTGCCAAGGAAGTCCCAGGGTCTACTGTTCTTAAGTCAACCTTCTAAATATTTTCATTTTATGTATGGGTGATGTGCCCTGCCCTGCAGTATTATTACTACTCTCTGTGATTGGAGGTAGCTTCTAAATGCAGAACATAGTGGAGACAGGGATTGGTATGCAGTTTCTGGGAGAAGCGGAAGAATCAGATCCCTTGCGTACATTTGGAGTTCCTGTGGATGTTAGAATAAAGGCTGGCTCTGGGATGAGTCAGGCCGACAGAAGCAGCCCTCAGCACGTGCAGTGGCCCTGCATCTCCTTCTCAAGCTCCCTGTCAGCTCACTGAAAAGACTCTGCATAAGACAGGGACACAGAAGAGGCTGCCCCTATAGACTGTTCTTGGTGCGGGCACTTAGCGAGGTTAGGCAGGTCCACCCTGGGTGTTTCTGTTGGGAGGGAAGTGAGAGCAGGATCTTCAGAAGGCATGTCATGGGCTGTCCCTCTACCAGCAAGAGATGGTTTTGGAGAGAGAAGGATGTTCTGTGGGCTTATTACTGATGGCATGAGAAAGACACACACAGAGAGAGGCAGTCTCCAGACTATAAGTCCCAGGGCTGGGTAAGTTACTTATGTTTCCTCTGTCTTTCCCTCTTTCTGATGACAGTTCTCTCTAGGGCTACAGTTTCAGTATCTCTTCTACTCTGTTAACAAATATCATGAAAAGCTCGCCCACTGTTCTCTGCCTTCCAGGTGGGTTGTAGACATCTGTCTCTCCTGCCCAATCCAGGTGAATGGTAGACGGCGCTCTCTCCCACCTGAGGTCTTGCCTCTGCAGGGAGGCAGACGCTCCCAGTGATCAGGTGGGCTTCAGAAGCCTCGGCAGTGGCCAGGGAACCAGGGTGGTCTCCCTAGTCTCCTGGGTGGCCAAGGGTTGTCTAGTGTGGGGAAGTGTCGCAGGGCTGTTGAGAGGGTTCTTTCTCATCATAGAGAGTAGGACCTGTTACTGGGAAACCAGCTATTTCACATCCAGGCACACTCCTGTTCTGCTCTGAAGTTGTTTTGGAAACTGCAGTCTTGCCCATGAGAGCCCACCTCCTCAGCCTTGCTCAGGTTTACAGATGGAGGGTTGGAGCAGAAAGGAAAAGAGGATTGGGGTAGATGTATGTATATATAAACATTTCTGTGTTTGTACCCCAAAGAAAGCATTTTCCCATAGAAATCACAAGCAATGCCATTCAAATTTCTTTGACCATAATTCACTGTGAGAAAAAACACTTATTTTGGTACAACTACTTTGATATTTACCCAGTGGGGATATGTACGTATGTACGTATATCTAACAAAAGACACATGCTAGAAAGTTCACAACAGTACTATCTGTAATACTAAAAAACTGGAAACCCAAATATCATCCACAGGAAACTGGTTTAAAGTTATGTGTGGTCATACAATATACAAGAATGAGCAGACTACAGCCACATTGATTGTTCTCTCAAAAATAATGTTGAGTAAAAGAAGCCAGACACAAAGACACAAAAGATTATATGCTATACCATTTCATTTATACAAAGCTGTGGTTTAGATATCAAGCTACTACATTTTATCTTTCAATCAATGACGTGAAGCACATGTATAATTGAATCAAAAGGATAATGAGACAATTCTTATTTTTACTGCACGTAGAGAGAGCACTTTCTATTGTTTTTTCTAAAGCCTAATTTGTTGTTTAGTTGCTAAGTCATGTCTGACTCTTTTCGTGACCCCATAGACATAGCCTGCCAGGCTTCTCTGTTCATGGGATTTCCCAGGCAAGGATGCTGGAATAAGTTGCCATTTTCTCCTCCAAGGGATCTTCCCAACCCAGGGATCAAACCCATGTCTCCTACACTGACAGGTGGATTCTTTACCACTGAGCCTCCAGGAAAGCGCAAAGCCTAATTGCCACTCATGAAATGGATTTTATAATCTTTAATGAATTGTGACCTGAAAACACTGTTACTAATGCAGGTTAGGCTCTCAGAGTAACCCACAGCTACCTAATCTCTCTAAACCTGTTCCCGCCTCCATAAAAAGAGGATAATAATGGTACCCACCTCACAGGGTGGCTGTGAGGATAGGATGAGTTAATGCCTCTTAAGCACTTAATGCTATCAATACCTGGCACATGTTCACAAACACGCACACACACACAGAGGCTTGTATTAATATTTTTATTGCCCAGCACTGCCTGGTCTTTCCTTGGGCAAATAAACCTTTTAAATCCCTGCTCAATACCCATTGATCATGTGAACCAGTCTTCTAGCAAAGACACAGAGTGACTCATTGCTACAGGGAAGCCAGGTTCCTCGTGATTAGGACTTCTGGCATTTCCACTAGATGTGAGCTTCTTTAGATTGTTTCTGTATTGCCACCCCACGTTCCACTGGACTGTTTTCTTGTCTGCTCTGGTCTTTTAGGAAGGGCCTAAGATCATCTGGGCAGGTACAGTGTAACTGTATTTGTACAATCCTTATTTTCAAAAAGTCATTTTAGCTTGGGAAGTGTTGGCCACTGCAAAGAGCAACCGTCCTATTTGGCCAGGGGGGGTCTGACCAGCCCCCATCGCTTCCTCCAACAACAAGGGCTTTATGCGCTCATGCAAAAAAGACCAGCTGTCAGCTTAAATTTCCCTAATCCAGCCAGATCCCAACTCGGCCAATCAACAGCCCCTATCTGGGGAAGCCCATCTGTGAAATGCAGCAGTCCCCTCACTGGAACGACATGTCATAAAAATTAGTTTAGGCACTAATCTAAGGAAGCTTTGTGCTGAGTCGAGGGACTGCGAGGTCCCCTTCGGTGTCCTTCTCTTTGCCAAAGAGCTGGACCAGATGAGCAGTGCAGGGCCTGAGATCATCTGGGCATGTACAGTGTAACTGTATTTGTACAATCCTTATTTTCAAAAAGTCATTTTAACTTGGGAAGTGTTGGCCACTGCAAAGAGCAACCGTCTTATTTTCCTAGCTGGAAAATACAGCGAGCACGCCCACCTCTCGCCCCCTCCTACATGATGCTATCCTTGGGGCCGAGGGAGGAAGTCTCCACTTTCCAGAGTCCTTTCCTCCAGGCACCTGGCTGCTCTGTCACGCAAAGGGGCTAAAAGGATGGGTGGAAGGAAATATATTGCTGGTGGGTTGTGTATGGGTTTGTTGTTGTGGCTGGCTGTTGTTTTCTGTCTGCGAGGTTACATTACTAACCTTGTTGTTTAACAGATTTGTTTAANTCCTTTCCTCCAGGCAGCTGGCTGCTCTGTCACGCAAAGGGGCTAAAAGGATGGGTGGAAGGAAATATATTGCTGGTGGGTTGTGTATGGGTTTGTTGTTGTGGCTGGCTGTTGTTTTCTGTCTGCGAGGTTACATTACTAACCTTGTTGTTTAACAGATTTGTTTAAAAAGGACACACAAACTCATCTCACTAAGAAAGAATCTTTTAGTGTGAATTGTCTGTCTCACCTCTGGAAGAACAGTTGCTCCCCAAACGTGTTTTTTGAACTACTGAGAAAATAAAAAATTCAGACTTCCATTTTGTGCTGTGCTAAGTCACTTCAGTTGTGTCCTACTCTTTGTGACCCTATGGCCTTAGCCTGCCAGGCTCCTCTGACC
>SJYA01013562.1:0-11094 GCA_006410615.1 Neotragus moschatus
ATGCATGAAAGTGAAAAGTGAAAGTGAAGTCGCTCAGTCGTGCCTGACTCTTAGTGACCCCATGGACTGTAGCCCACCAGGCTCCTTCGTTAAGACTGCATAAACAAACCAGAATGAAAGTGCAGTCTTGTTTTAGACCGAACGTCAACTCTTCTTTAGAGTTTGAGAACTGGAACTACATATATCTTCTTGCAACCTTCCACCCAGGATCTACCCACCAAGCACACACAATTGTTTCCTCCTATGATTCCACTGAATGCTGTCAGTTCTTCTTCTCCCACCAGCTCCACTTTCCAGAACCAGCCCCTCCATCACAGAGTGCTGGCCACTCTTGACTCCAGCCAATAAATACTGATTTCCCTGCAGGTTAGGCCCTCACGAGCTTGAGGACGTTAACCTCCGTTAAAGTGAAATAAGCCCTAAGGCAAGTCCACTTGCCCTGGAAGATGCCTTCTGCCAAACAAAACAGAGACATATCTCACCTAGATTGAGAAAGAATTCAGAAAAAGGGAAAAGTGGAAGCAGAATGAAAGAGTACAAAGGAGCAGCGAAAGGAGAGATGCCCTAGGGTCACACTGCCTGGGTCTGAACCCCAGCTCTGCAAGTGGTAGCTGTATGACACTGGATAATTCAATTAACCTCTCTGTGACTTAGTTTCCTCATCCATAAACTGCAGATAGCAACAGTACTCACTCATTGGGTTGGTGTGAGGATTAAATTAACAAGAACATGTGGAGTAGTGTCTGGGCCAGAGTTAAAGATATAAGTGCTCATTACCATCACATCATCATCCTTGTGGTTTCTTAAAACTGATTGTAAGCTTGTGGAAAGAATTATACCAGAAATACACAAAGTAACGTACAAGAATCCTCAAAGTAGTCAGACTGATGGATTCTCTTGAACAGACAGAGAAAAATAAAATTGCCATTTAGAGTATGGATAAACACAGCCAAGAAGAACTGTCTGTTGTTGTTTAGCTGTTAAGTCACGTCCAGCTCTTCTGTGACTCCATAGACTGTAGGCCACCAGGCTCCTCTGTCCATGGGATTTTCCAAGCAAGAATATTGGAGTGGGTTGCCATTTCCTTCTCCAGTGGGTCTTCCCAAGAGAACTACAGCTGTATAAATGCTTTAAAATATCTCAATTCCAGGAAAATGGACTGTGGGGATTTACCTAACTTAACTAAGAAAACTAGAATAAAAACTAATGAACAGGTGAAGACCACAAAATAACCAGAGTGATGGATTCCTACACATCTTGTCAAATGGATGATAACCACNTGGGTCTTCCCAAGAGAACTACAGCTGTATAAATGCTTTAAAATATCTCAATTCCAGGAAAATGGACTGTGGGGATTTACCTAACTTAACTAAGAAAACTAGAATAAAAACTAATGAACAGGTGAAGACCACAAAATAACCAGAGTGATGGATTCCTACACATCTTGTCAAATGGATGATAACCACTACCATGTGTAGGGCCTCACCACTGGTTTCCAAGAGAGATAACTTAGGAGAGCAGCCTGTCAGAAACAGCAGGATGTCACAGTGAAGATCTGGGGAGAAGGTGAATGCAACCTGGGGAGAAATACATTTTTCCTTTGTGTATTGAAAGCCTGCATTTTTGCTGTCCTTTCCCAGGTGATTCATCACATGATCCGACAGATACAGCATGACAGTCACACTCTCCCCGCAGTGGAAATGCTGGTGGTGTTTACAGCCTGGTAAGCTATCCATGGGCTAAGCTCAACTCTGCTGTGTTAGCTAACTTCTCACATGCTTTGATTAGCAGCTGGCTGACACTAGCCATCCATAGGAAAGGTCATCAGGAGACAGTAACCAGGGTTATCACCCCTGTGATAGCATCTTCTCGATTGCCCATTGACTGAGCCAATTCCCCTGCCCTGCATGCTTGAGACATTCAGTGCTCATGGCCCAGCTGGAGGAGGGATGTGGTATCTCCCCTCTCCTTCCATACACACACACACTTGGGGCTGGCTTTTCAAAGTCTCAACAAATACTCTTCACACATGGTTGAATTATTCTCCTAGTGACTCTTTGGCATTTTCGATTATCTACTAAAAATGTGCAATTTTTGTGATGTTAAAAAAATAACAAAATTTTCCTTCCTTTGGCCAACTTACTTTGCATCTAACCAATCTCTAAGATACACGAGGCACAACAGAGAGAAATGTGGAAGACAGAACTTGTTTCTTGTGTTTGTTTTAATCTATAAATGAAGTTGACTAAGACTCACAGGACTCTCAAAAGGATTAAAGGAGATAACCCATTTGAAAATGATTCCTCCAGTACTTGACATATGGCATGTAGAATCTGCTCCCCAAAACAGGTTAATCTATTTAGTCTAGGAAGACTAATCCGTCAAACAGCCCATCTCACTACCTCCAGAGCTGGCACTGACTCATGCTGCCTAAGGATGGGCTAATCATTCATTTAAGAACTAAGAGGGGCCGATTTACCCAACTCACCTGCACCTAGAGGGATACACTTGCATCCTTATTCTAGTTGGTGGCTCAGATCCTTCAGGTCAGTTCAGTTGCTCAGTCGTGTCCGACTCTTTGCGACCCATGAATTGCAGCACGCCAGGCCTCCCTGTCCATCACCATCTCCCGGAGTTCACCCAAACTCATGTCCATCGAGTCAGTGATGCCATCCAGCCATCTCATCCTCTGTCTCCTCCTGCCCCCAATCCCTCCCAGCATCAGAGACTTTTCCAATGAGTCAACTCTTCGCATGAGGTAGCCAAAGTACTGGAGTTTCAGCTTTAGCATCAGTCCTTTCAAAGAACACCCAGGACTGATCTCCTTTAGAATGGACTGGTTGGATTTCCTTGCAGTCCAAGGGACTCTCAAGAGTCTTCTCCAACACCACAGTTCAAAAGCATCAGTTTTTCAGTGCTCAGATTTCTTCACAGTCCAACTCTCACATCCATACATGACTACTGAAAAAACCATAGCCTTGACTAGATGGACCTTTGTTGGCAAAGTAATGTCTCTGCTTTTGAATATACTATCTAGATTGGTCAAAACTTTCCTTCCAAGGAGTAAGGGTCTTTTAATTTCATGGCTGCAGTCACCATCTGCAGTGATTCTGGAGCCCCTCAAAATAAAGTCTGACACTGTTTCCACTGTTTCCTCATCTATTTCCATGAAGTGATGGGACCAGATGCCATGATCTTCGTTTTCTGAATGTTGAGCTTTAAGCCAACTTTTTCACTCTCTCACTTTCATCAAGAGGCTTTCTAGTTCCTCTTCTCTTTGTGCCATAAGGGTGGTGTCATCTGCATATCTGAGGTTATTCATATTTCTTCTGGCAATCTTGAGTCCAGCTTGTGTTTCTTCCAGCCCAGTGTTTCTCATGATGTACTCTGCAAAGAAGTTAAACAAGCAAGGTGACAATATACAGCCTTGACATACTCCTTTTCCTATCTGGAAACAGTCTGTTGTTCCATGTGCAGTTCTAACTATTGCTTCCTAATCTGCATATAGGTTTCTCAAAAGGCAGGTCAGGTGGTCGGATATTCCCATCTCTTGAAGAGTTTTCCACAGTTTATTGTGATCCACACAGTCAAAGGCTTTGGCATAGTCAATAAAGCAGAAATTGATGTTTTCCTGGAACTCTCTTGCTTTTTTGATGATCCAGCGGATGTTGGCAATTTGATCTCTGGTTCTTCTNCAGGTCAGGTGGTCAGATATTCCCATCTCTTGAAGAGTTTTCCACAGTTTATTGTGATCCACACAGTCAAAGGCTTTGGCATAGTCAATAAAGCAGAAATTGATGTTTTCCTGGAACTCTCTTGCTTTTTTGATGATCCAGCGGATGTTGGCAATTTGATCTCTGGTTCTTCTGCCTTTTCTATAACTAGCTTGAACATCTGGAAGTTCACAGTTCACATATTGCTGAAGCCTGGCTTGGACAATTTTGAGCATTACTTTACTAGCATGTGAGGAGTGCAATTGTGCAGTAGTTTGAGCATTCTATCCTTAGGGCTAGTGATATGTAGGCTTGGGTTATTCTATCATGCAGAAAAAGTGCAATATAAAGTGGTGCTGTCTTAGGCACTATCCAAAAGTCTTCCTCAAGATTTAAAAGTACTCTTGGGAACTTTTCTGGTGATCCAGTGGCTAAGACTCCATGCTGTCAATACAGCAGGCTTGGGTTCAATTCCTGGCCAGGGAACTATGATGAAAAGGACATCTTTTTTTTTTTTTTTAATGTTAGTTCTAGAAGGTCTTGTAGGTCATCATAGAATCATTCAACTTCAACTTCTTCAGCATTAGTGGTTGGAGCATAGACTTGGATTACTGTGATACTGAATGGTTTGCCTGGGAAATGAACAGAGATCATTCTGTCATTTTTGAGATTGCGCCCATTTTGGATTCTTTCATTGACTATGAGGGCTACTCTAATTCTTCTAAAGGATTCTTGACACAATTGTAGATATAATGGTCATTGCCCATTAAACTAAATTTGCCCCTCCAGTCCATTTTAGTTCACTAATTCCTAAAATGTCAATGTTCATTCTTGCCATCTCCTGTTTGACCGCTTCCAATTAACCTTGATTCATGGACCAAACACTCCAGGTTCCTGTTCAATATAGTTCTTTACAGCATCGGACTTCCATCACCAGTCACATCCACAACTGGGCATTGTTTTCACTTTGGCTCCATCTCTTCATTCTTTCTGGAGTTACTTCTCCACTCTTCTCCAGTAGCATATTGGGCAGCTACTGACCTGGAGAGTTCATCTTCCAGTGTCATATTTTTATGCCTTTTCATACTGTCCCTGGGGTTCTCAATATTCAGTTCAGTTCAGTTCAGTCGCTCAGTCATGTCCAACTCATACTCAAGTAATGTTTTCACATTGCTCATGAGGTTCTCAATGTTACAGGTACTCAATATACTTTTATACTGTCCATGAGGTTCTCAATACTACAGGTACTCAAGTAATATTAAAGATGAATGATATACAGTCTGATCAGTATGCTAAAAAACTATGCTGCAGTAACAACCCCGATTCTTACTACTTTAACATGGCAGGAACATCTTGCTCATACTCTTGTCCATGCTCTATGCTCAACATTAGTTGTCTGGGAACTCTCCTCATCATAGCCATTCAAGGGACTATAGGTTGATTTAAGACCCAATGATGCTTCCACAATCACAGTGGCAGAGCAAGATGGGAGAAAGCAGTGAATCACACATAGGCTGTTAAAACTTCAACCTGAAAGTAACAAATGTCCACTTGAGTAAAAAATGTCCACTTCAATGGCCAAAGTAGGTCACACGACCCTACCTAACTTCATAGGTGGCAAGGCTACACAATTCTATCATATGTCTGAAAAGCACTATGCTGGACACTTCCAGTGAACATTACTGACTGCTACTACTAAATGACAAGCTTATTATTTAAGAACTTTGCAAAGTTCTTCCACACTCATTACCTCATTTGATTTCTACTCAACCCTTACAGGGTCTTCCCAGGTGGCACTAGTGGTAAAGAACTTGCCTGTAGGTACAGGAGATGCAGGTTTGCCTCCTGGGTGGGGAAGATTCCCTGGAGGGCATGGCAACCCACTCCAGTAATTTTGCCTGGAGAATCCCATGGACAGGGGAGCCTGGCGGGCTACAGTCTATAGAGTTGCAAAGAGTGAGACAAGACTGAAGCGACTTAGCATACCACACACAGCACCCTTACAGTGTGGGTTCTATCAGCATTCTTTTTTTACAAATAAAATAACTAAAGCTCGCAGAGATTAAAACTTATTTAAATCACACAGATAGTAAATCAAACAGTTTGGAACTTCAAATCTTAATCTTTTAAAAAACTACTATGGTACAATCTTCGCACCCATAATAAGCAGTGCATTCCAATTTGCCATTTATTTGCACTATTTATTCATTACATTATCGGACATTATGCTTCCCTTCATGTATATTATACATGTACTAGATTGCTAAATTTATGTTTTCTGGGAACATATTGTCATATACTTTGTGTTCTTCACAGAATCACACCGCATCTTATCTCATCTTAGAAAAGGCAGTATATTTCTAAGTTTGTCTTGGTTAATTTGTAACAGAATTACTATTTTCTGAGCACCAAGGCTATGCTTTGGGCATTAGAGAAGAAAGATGAAAGATTAGATAAATTAAATCAAGAACTTCATTGTTAGGGAGAACTTAAGTCTGCTCAATTCGGAGATGTCCTCCAGATGCTACCTGCCTTTACAGGTACAGGTTTCAGAGGGATGAAACTTGACATGCACGTGCTTCCCATTTTCATCACATCAAATCATACCACGTGCTCCTGACAATGCATCACTCTTAGAACAGCCTCCACAGATTTGCACAGACTTGTTTACCTTTATTTTGATACTGAAAGCTCCTCTCTTTGTGAATTCACTAGGAGCCATTCTGCTGTCATAATGCCATTTCCATGGATACCCATAGGCAGAATGTGTCCTGAAACACTGGAATGAATGCCGTGCTCCTGCATATGGGGCAAGATTGGAAGACTCAAAATCCAACTGCCCGGATTAGAACCCAGGTCTGAATAACAAGCAGAGGTGCTAATGGTGAAAGCAATTCTCCATTAGCTTATCTAATGTGCCTTAATATAACCACAGAAGGAACTGCCTAGGACACGGTTTCCTCAATTTCCTTGTTTGTGGGAAATAACTGTACTTACTTCACAGAGTTGCTGTGGGATTAAATGAGGTAATGCAACAAACATTTAGAACAAGCTTAATGCATAGTAGTTTCTCACTAAATATCTCACTTATTGTAGTACTTGCCTTTGAATTTTGCCAAATGCTTCCACTTGAGCCAGTTGGGCTCAGATATTAACATAAAAGAAAATTTTAGGACTGGAAGAAACTTTGGAATCCATCTACTCCAGAGAAACTGAAGAGATTTGTCCAGGATCACAGAATTTATGGTGGAGCCAAAATAGGATCTGGGTCTCTTGACTGTAATTTTACATTTATGAGGATTGTTTTATTTAGAACAGTATTTGACACAGTAAAGAAGCTGTTTATTTGGTTCTACATGAACCGTTTGGTTAGTTTTCATTTCTTCTGAAAAGTCCATTTATTTAATAAGTACATAGAACACAATCAATCCTTATCACTGTTAAATTGTGTCCTAAGAACAAAAGGAAACTAACCCAAATATTAAGTTAAAGCTCTTTCCAGCCTAGGGCTAGGACTCCAGTCTGAAATTAGTTCTATTTTGCTCACCAGTTTAATGATATTGTCAGTTGTTTTTTAATTAAGTTGCCCTTAACTGCTACACTGCATGGATTTTAAGAGCTAACAGAAGTGCTTGCTGTGCTTCAATACACTTTAAAGTGAAATAATTTGAATTGGCTCTCTTTTAAAAGGCTTAGATAAGAGCATTTCAGAAAACAACTTAAAAGTATTTTTCCAGGTAATGAGTCTGGAAATGTCTGCAAGTTTCCAGGCTTTCCAGACTTGATAGTTAAATTCCAATTCCTCCAAAGTCACTGAAATTTCTTTATTTCTGTGCAATAGAAATCATGACCTTTGTAATCCAGGGGAGAGAGAGCGGAGCCGTGTGACAAAGCCATTATCCAAATAAATGGTGGCAATTTCCAAAACAACTATAAAGACTGGTGTCCTCTATTTTACTTTTTTCTTTTCAGAATCAAATCAGTTTTCAATAGAAAACAGATGTGCCATTATAGCTTCTCCTTTGCCCTTTTGAAGGTTCAGCTGGGATACCTCTTGGCCAAAATAGATTAAGTGAAGTCAGCATGTTGCTATTACATTGGGAAGCCAGACAGAGATATTGTCTTTCTAGGGTAAGAACCTGGTTGAAGCAGTAATGTGAATTCCCAGCAAACCAGCTGTTTGCACAAGCATATGCTATCGCTGTTCCTCAGCAACCAATGTTATTCTTCAAAGGGACAATGAATGGAGAGTTATTTTGTTCTGTCTCTTGTATCTGGAGTATGACTTGAACAAACCTCTAATTAAAATGAACACTCTATTGGTATCTTGGAAGGACTCAGGCAATTGACCAAGTTTGCTCATGGAGTTGAAAAGTCAGATACGGCTTTGATCAATGGAAGTCTCCAATAACCAAATAAATGCCCCTTCACTCTCTTTCTTCCATTCAACTGTAGATGAATAACAGTGTCTGTTCTACTCTTGTTGGCATCTACCGTGTCATGCAACATTCCATTCTCTTACCCAGTCTCATTTTCTCCTCTGGCACTAGCACTAAAAGAGGGAACATGCGTGAGGCAACCAATATGCCACTGAATGGATAAACAAAATGAGATAATAACACAAAATTTTAAAAATTACTTTATTTTAATTGGAGGATAATTACAATATTGTGATGGTTTTTGCCATACATTGATATGAATCAGCCATAGGTGCACATGTATCCCTCCATTCTGAACCCCCCTCTCACCTCCTTCCCCACCCATCCCTCCGGGTTGTCCCAGAGCACTGGCTTTGGGTGCCCTGCTTCATGCATCAAACTTGCACTGGTCATCTATTTTACATATGGTAATATACATGTTTCAATGCTATTCTCTCAAATCATCCCACCCTCACCCTCTCCCATGGAGTCCATAAGTCTGCTCTTTACATCTGTCTCTTTTGCTGCCTTGCATATAGGATCATCATTACCATCTTTCTAAGTTCCATATATATGTGTTAATATACAGTATTTGTGTTTCTCTTTCTGACTTACTTCACTCTGTATAATAGGTTCCAGTTTCATCCACCTCATTAGAACTCACTCAAATGCGTTCCTTCTTATAGCTGAATAATATTCCACTGTGTATATGTACCACAGCTTTCTTATCCACTCATCTGTTGATGGGCATCTAGGTTGCTTCCATGTCCTAGCTATTGTAAACAGTGCTGTGATGAACGCTGGGGTACACGTGTCTCTTTCGATTCTGGCTTCCTCTGTGTGCATGCCCAGCAGTGGGACTGCTGGGTCGTATGGCAGTTCTATTTGTAGTTTTTTAAGGAGTCTCCACACCGTTCTCCATAGTGCTGTACCAGTTTGTATTCCCACCAACAGTGTAAGAGGGTTCCCTTTTCTCCACACCATCTCCAGCATTTATTATCTAGACTTTTTGATGGCAGCCATTCTGACCAACATGAGATGATACCTCATTCTGGTTTTGATTTGCATTTTTCTAATAATGGGTGGTGCTGAGATCTTTTCATGTGTTTACTAGCCATCTGTATGTCTTCTTTGGAGAACTATCTGTTTAGTTCTTTTGCCCACTTTTTGATTGCATTGTTCATTTTTCTGGTATTCAGCTGTATGAGCTGTTTGTATATTTTGGAGATTCTTTGTCAGTTGTTTCATTTGCTATTATTTTCTCCCATTCCGAAGGCTGCCTTTTCACCTTGCTTATAGTTTCCTTCGTTGTGCAAAAGCTTTTAAGTTTAATTAGGTCCCATTTGTTTATTTTTGTTTTTATTTCCCTTACTCTGTGAGGTGGATCACAGAGGATCTTGCTGTGACTTATGTCAGAGTGTTCTGCTTATGTTTTCCNGAAGGCTGCCTTTTCACCTTGCTTATAGTTTCCTTCGTTGTGCAAAAGCTTTTAAGTTTAATTAGGTCCCATTTGTTTATTTTTGTTTTTATTTCCCTTACTCTGTGAGGTGGATCACAGAGGATCTTGCTGTGACTTATGTCAGAGTGTTCTGCTTATGTTTTTTCTAAGAGTTTTATAGTTTCTGGTGTTACATTTAGATCTTTAATCCATTTTGAGGTTATTTTTGTGTATGATGTTAGAAAGTGTTCTAATTTCATTCTTTTACATGTGGTTGAACAGTTTTCTCAGAAACACTTGTTAAAGAGATTGTCTTTTCTCCACTGCATATTTTTGCCTCCTCTGTCAAAGACAAGGTATCCACAGGTGCATGGATTTATCTCTGGGCTTTCTATTTTGAATAACAGAAAATTTAATGACAATCTGCAATTAAAAATATTTAGGAACTGCTATATAGTCACTCTATTGTTATTTAAACATAAAACACAAAAGACTTGGTACTTTACTTCATTAAAGCAGCTCAAACTATAAGACTAGTTTTACTGCAGAACAATAGGCTCTTTGTTACTGTTATTTATTTCCACTGCTTAAAATCCTGGGCTTAATAATGTCTATGATCCTCCCCTACCCCAGTGTCCAGTAAGTGACAAGTGATATAATATGAAGATCATACAGATGTCTGATATTCACAGGTAGATTATAATTCGATTTCCATGGTGGTTTTCCCACTGAATATCTCTTGAGTTTGGAAAGTCTTCCCAGTAATCTGGTCCAAATTTGTTATTTCTCATTTATTAATTAACCCAACAAGTATTTATTGAGCATCTTGGTGTCAGCAACTGAGGTAGGTACCAGGGGATGTGGACAAGATAAACAAGTTCCCTGCCAAGTGCTAACGACAGAGGAGGATCCATGCTAAAGGAGTACCCCAGACCCAGAGCGGGTTCTGGACAGAATTCTTGGAAGGAATGTGATAAAACAGAAGAGCTAAAGAAGCAGTAGAAGTGTTCTGGGAAGAGGGAGTATCAGGTATACAGGTTAGGAAGAGAGAGAACATGGCAAATGAAAGAAAAAGAAGAAAAATTCACTGTTGATACACTTGAGTTGGGATAATGAGGTCAAGAGAGGTAAACTGGGACCAGATTATGAAAGGCTATAGAAGCCTAATGAAGGGGTTTGACTTTAAGAATATGTATATGTATGTAGCCTTCAGCTTTTCCTCAAACACAATGCCACTTGACCCTCCCTGCCCAGCTATTTTTTTTCATTAAAATTTTTTTTTGGTCAGGACTTCATTTCTTGTTTCATTTCAGTTTTCTTTTTCTTTCATTTTTATTGATATATAATTGATATGCATCCTAAGTCACTTCGGTTGTGTCCAATCCTTTGTGACCCCATGGAGGAGCTCGCCAGGCTCCTCTGTCCATGGAATTTTCTAGGCAAGAATGCTGGACTGGGTGGCCATTTCCTTCTCCAAGGGATCTTCCAGACCCAGGGATTGATTGAACCTTGTCTCTTAGGTCTC
>SJYA01013563.1:0-10803 GCA_006410615.1 Neotragus moschatus
CCCCAATCCCTCTCAGCATCAGAGTCTTTTCCAATGAGTCAATTCTTCACATGAGGTGGCCAAAGTATTGGATTTTCAGCTTTAGCATCAGTCCTTCCAAAGATTACCCAGGACTGATCTCCTTTAGAATGGACTGGTTGAATCTCCTTGTATTCCAAGGGACTCTCAAGAGTCTTCTCCAACACTGGCAAATAGAGGGGGAAACAGTGGATACAGTGACAGACTTTATTTTCTTGGGCTCCAAAATCACTGCAGATGGTGACTGCAGCCATGAAATTAAGACACTTGCTCCTTGGAAGAAAAGTTATGACTAATCTAGACACCACATTATCAGAGAAAGAAATGGCAGCCCAGTCCAGTACTCTTGCCTGGAAAATCCCATGGATGGAGGAGCCTGGTAGGCTGCAGTCCATGGGATCACTAAGAGTCGGGCATGACTCAGCAACTTCACTTTCACTTTTCACTTTCATGCATTGGAGAGGGAAATGGCAACCCACTCCAGTGTTCTTGCCTGGAGAATCCCAGGGACGGGGGAGCCTGGTGGGCTGCTGTCTATGGGGTAGCACAGAGTCAGACATGACTGAAGTGACTTAACAGTAACAGACAGCATATTAAAAAGCAGAGACATTACTTTGCCAACAAAGTTCTGTCTAGTCAAAACCTTGGTTTTTCCAGTAGTCATGTATGGGTGTGAGAGTTGGAACATAAGGAAAGCTGAAAGTCAATGAAATGATGCTTTTGAGCTATGGTGTTGGAGAAGACTCTTGAGAGTCCCTTGGTCTGCAAGGAGATCCAATCAGTCCATCCTATGGGAGATCAGTCCTGGGTGTTCATTGGAAGGACTGATATTGAAGCTGAAATTCCAATACTTTGTCTACTTGACGAGAAGAGCTGACTCATTTGAAAACTCCCTGATGCTGGGAAAGATTGAAGGTGGGAGGAGAAGGGGATGACAGAGGATGAGATGTTTTGATGGCATCACAGACTCAATGGACATGAGTTTGAGTAAGCTCTGGGAGTTGGTGATGGACATGGAAGCCTGACATGCTGCAGTGCATGGGGTCACAGAAAGTCAGACACGACTAAGTGACTGAACTGAACTGATTGTTAATTCTAATCTTGTTAATTTAAGATGTATGTTGTAGGACTGGATCTGGTAAAAGTATATAAGGCCCTGATAAGACTATTAAGGGGGGCAGTCTCCATCCCCCTTCTAATGTCTATGTCAGAAATTTTCTCTGTCCTTTCTCACTGTAGTAAATCTTCTGCCACCAAAAATCTCTAAGTGATCAACCCTTGTACTGATCTTGATGCTAAATCTTCTTCTTCAGAGATAGTGAATCCAACATTGTTCACCATGAGCTTTCAGAACTGTGGTGCTGGAGAAGACTCCTGAAAGTCCGTTGAATAGCAAGGAGATCAAAAGAGTCAACCTTAAAGGAAATCAAACACTGAATGTTAACTGGAAGGACAGATGATGAAGTTGAAACTCCAGTATTTTGGTCATCTGATGGAAAAAGATGACTCATTTGAGAAGTCCGTGATGCTGGAAAAGATTGAGAGCAGGAGGAGAAGAGGACATCAGAGGGTGAGATGGCTGGATGGCATCACCAATGCAATGAACATGAACTTGGGCAGACTCTGGGAGATGGTGAAAGACAGGGAGCCCTGGCATGCTGCAGCCCATAGGATTGCAAAGAGTCAGACATGACTGGGTGACTGAATAATAACAACAAAGTATGTATGTATGGTGTGGGTTTTATAGAAAAATTGGGTTGAGACCTAGGATTTTGTCCCAAGCAACAAAATGAATGAAGTTACCATTAACTGAGATCAAAAAGTCTGTGGGCCAAGCTGGTTAGGGGATGTTAAGAATCAAGTGTTCAGTTTGGGACACAATTTATTTGAGTTGTGTGTTATGCATCTAAATGATGAAGTTGAGGAGATAATTAGATTGAGTCTAGAATTCATGGTGGAGACCAAGGCTGAAGATTTAACTTTAGGAGTTTTCTGTATAGAGACAGCATTTTAAAGCTATGTACCTGAATAAGATCATCCAAGATATGAATGTAAATAGAAGAGGAGAGAAGTCTTGGGATCTAAATTTGGGAAAGTACAATGTTTAGATATCTGGAAGATGAGAAAGATCCAACAAAGGGGATTAAAAAGAAACAACCAAGAAGTTTAACAGAGAACAAATAATGGTTTCTTTGAGGCCAAGAGAAGAAAATAAATCTCCATATATAATCACTGTTATACAATAGGGTCAATGAGTATAAATAACTAGTATAAATTGTTACTAACATTACTTAGCCAACAAAGATCCGTCTTGTCAAGGCTATGGTTTTGCCAGCGGTCATGTATGGATGTGAGAGTTGGACTGTGAAGAAGGCTGAGTGCTGAAGAATTGATGCTTTTGAACTGTGGTGTTGGAGAAGACTCTTGAGAGTCCCTTGGACTGCAAGGAGATCCAACCAGTCCATTCTGAAAGAGATCAGCCCTTGGATTTCTTTGGAAGGAATGATGCTGAAGCTGAAACTTTGGCCACCTCATGCAAAGAGTTGACTCATTGGCAAAGACCCTGATGCTGGGAGGGATTGAGGGCAGGAGGAGAAGGGGACGACNTTGAGAGTCCCTTGGACTGCAAGGAGATCCAACCAGTCCATTCTGAAAGAGATCAGCCCTTGGATTTCTTTGGAAGGAATGATGCTGAAGCTGAAACTCCAGTACTTTGGCCACCTCATGCAAAGAGTTGACTCATTGGAAAAGACTCTGATGCTGGGAGGGATTGGGGCCAGGAGAAGAAGGGGACAACAAAGGATGAGATGGCTGGATGGCATCACTGACTCGATGGACATGAGTCTGAGTGAACTCTGGGAGTTGATGATTGATAGGGAGGCCTGGCGTGCTGCAATTCATGGGGTCACAAAGAGTCACACATGACTGAGCGACTGAACTGAACTGAATATTAAAAAAAAAAAAAAAAAATTGAAGTTTCCCAGGATTTACCAACCTGTGGACACAGATCAGATCAAGGTAATATTAGTACTGTTAAAAAAAGAAAAATTAGCTGAGTAACTTTTTAAGGATCTTATTGGCTTTATTCAACAATTCATGAATCAAGTAGCATCCCAAATAGCAAATAAAAATGTTGGGCAATTAGAGTAGGGAAAAAGGGTCCAAAATGGCAGTCAGAAGAAGAGACAACTAGAAGAACCCCATGGAAGGTGAACAAAGACAAGAAAAAACTGACAAAAGAGGGAAATTGTGGACTGGGGTGAAGTCTTGCAGCAGGAAAGCATGCCCAACATGCCCACTTCCCTGATTAGTCTCAGGTATATGCCCTATTTGCATAGGGCAGAACCAGTGAGGCTCCAGGGACTGCACAGGAGAGGGAACAAAGATTTAAAAAAGGAAGCCAAAGACAAGATGTGACCACTCCTGTGGGAGTTGGTATGGTCTTACATCTCAAGAGTGTACTGCTTACTGCTTGCTCAGTAAAACTTGCCTGCCTCAGCTGTCCTGATCTGCCATTTCAATTCTTTTCTGTGACAAGACAAGAACCAAGGGAGAGAAAACTGACCTAATGGGAAGGCACAAACAAAATAAGAGACTTTTATAGGCAAAGGGGGGAGGGATACGTTATGTAAGAACAGATTACCTCATCTTTCTTTTAGGGGGTTGGAAGGTGGCTTGCCTCACTACCGCTGAACGGGAAACTCACATGGACTAATTTGAGATTACGTTTCTTAAATTCCTGGGAGAGAGAACAAGATGGTGGAGGAGTAGATGGATGTAGAGTACATATTTCTCCATGGATTCATCGGAGATACCTTCACACACAGAAGGGCATGCAGAACACCAGCTGAGAGCAGACAGGAGCACCTGACCAGCAGAAAAGAATATACAGACCCACACAAAACTCGGTAGGATGAAGGAAATAGAGGGAAAAATAGGAGTGTTAGTAGGACTAGACCTGCCCTCTGTGGGTCGGGGAACTGAAGCAAGGGTCTGATCCAAACATCGGGACAACTGTCTGAGTCAGAGAAGAAACATTTAACGCTGAGAGTGAAACAGCTGATCTGTGGCAGCCTAAATGGAAGGAGAATCAGACCGTCCTTGCCACAGCCATACATACCCCAGAGAGGGATACACAATCCCCTGGAAGGCAGAACAGCTGGGAGCTGGAGTTTAGGGATTGTGGAGCAATCCCTGGGTGAGGGCTGCTGTTGACTGCAGAGAGACAGATTGAGGGGATGTGAGGGAGGAGACTGTGGTGGGAAATGCCTGTGAAAGAAAGCTGGGCAGCCATGGAAGCAAGGTGATACTGCTGGGTCACACATAGAGGGTGGAGCCATCACCATACCCTCTCTCCCCTCACACTCCAGCACTGGCAGCTTGACAATAGACAGGCTGGCCCATCAAACGCCTGACTCACAGAACTATAGAGTAAGATCCCGGCTAGGGGGCCCTCTCAATGTGCCTGATGTGCCAAACAACAGAGAAGGACCCCAGGAAAGAAAGCCCTCTAAGTGCCTGAATGGACAGAGCTATGGAGAAAGACTGGCCAAAGAGGCCTTCTGATCGCCAGGTACAAGAGGCTTGAAAAAAAGACTCTGATAGGGCCATACATCTGGTGGCAGAGGCAGTCCGTGTCCCTGCACACTTGGTGCCACCAGGGTCCCTGCAAGCCAAACAGCTGTGCCACCTTCATGTTCCACTCTCACTGGGGCAGAAATGCCACAGGCAAAAAAAGTCTTGTCTCTAGCACACAGGGTCATGTCGGTAGCGTCTGACTCTTTGTGACCCTGTAGACTGTGGCCTGCCAGGCTTCTCTGTCAGGAAAGGGGGTTCTTCAGGCAAGAATACTGGAGTGTATTGGCCAATACTGGTTGCCATACCCTTCTAGAGCACTATATTTCCTGCCAACTCTCCTGAGTACCTGGTGCTGCCAGAACACCTGCAACTCAAGCAGCTGCACTACCTCTACACCTGGCCCTCACAGGGGCAAGTCCCCCAGGGCAGCCTCAGGAGCAAACCCCAGTGGATGACCCACATGCAGGAGTGAAAATAAAACTACAACTGAAACCCAGGGGCAGTGTGACTAAGGAAGAAGACCCAAAACACCCCACCAGCTGTGCAAGCTGCAGATTAAATCCACAGGATCAACTAGGCAGACTCTGTGTCTGTAGAATATATAAAAGTTCAGTGAGAGCTCCCACAAAAGAAAACACACTAGTTCTGAGAGCTGTGAACATTGGAGGCTAGAACACAGAAGAGTAGGACCAGATTAGAGTCTGAGCTGCCCCCACAGCAGGTCCAGAGTTCAGCAGTGTTAGAGGGCATCCTAGGGAGGTGAAGTGGACTGTGACTCCTAGTGAGGGAAAGGACTCTGACATCAGTGACTCAAGAAAAACATTTATTTTTCTTATGTTTGACTAGTTTTGTAGATTATTTTGGATTCTTTTCTCTCTTTCTCTGCCCCCCTTTTCCCCTCTATTTGTTGATTTTATTGGCACTATGAAATCTAATATGCTTTTGAGCTTTTTTGTTTTTGCTTTTTTAATTTCAATTTTTTAAACCTATAATTTTCCCTTATTTATTCCTTTGTTTTTCCTACTGTTCTTTTCCCCTTGCAGTTAATCTTTAATGTATATAAATCTTCTTTATCTACCTCTATTTAACTTTGCATATAAATTCTTTCTTTTCTTCCTTTCCTTTCCTCTCAGCATATCTGTTAGTTTTATTTCCATTGCTTTATTCCCCAATTGGCACCTTGCTTTAGTTTTGTTTTTCAGTTTGTGCTTAGTTAGTTTTGTTCTGGTAGATATAATTTTTGGTTCCCTTTGTTTGCTGGGTCAATCTACCATACTTCACTTTTGTTTGACTGTTTTGGCTTTGCTTATGGGTGTATCTGTATATGTGCATATTCAGTCACACTTTTTATTGTTGTTATAAACCTCTGCCTCTACTTTGGGATTTTGCACTTCTGTGGAGCTTTCCTTTTTTCTTCCATTTATTTTTTTCTCTCTCTCTTCTCTCTTTTTTTTATAATTTTAGTTTTTAATTTTTTAAATCGATTATATTTTTTCTACATTTGTTCCTTTGTTTGCCTTTCCTACTGTTCTTTTCCGCTGTGGTTAATCTCTAATGTATATAAACCTTTATCTACCTCTATATAACTTTGCATATCTATTCTTTCTTTCTTTTCTTCCTTTCCTTTTTCCTCAACATATTTGTTAGCTTTATTTTCATTGTTTTATTCCCCAGTTGGCACCTTGCTTTAGTTTTGTTTTCCTGTTTGTGCTTTAGTTAGTTTTGTTCTGATAGTTAAAATTTTGGATTTCCTTTGTTTGCAGGTCAATCTACTGTACTTTATTTTTCTTGGATTGTTTTGAGTTTACTTATGTGTGCATCTGCATATGTGTATATTCAGTCACACTTTTTATTGCTGTTATAAACTTCTGCATCTATATTGGGCTTTTGCAGTTCTGTGGAGTTTTCCTCTTTTTTTCTCCTTTTTTCTTTCTTCTTCCATTTTTTTCCTTTTTTATAATTTTAATTTTAAATTTCTTAAACCTATTATATTTTTTCTACATTTATTCCTTTGTTTGCCTTTCCTACAGTACTTTCCCCCTTGCAGTTAATCTTTAATGTATATGAATCTCTTTCATCTACCTCTATTTAACTTTTCATACCTATTATGTCTTTCTTCCTTTCCTCTCAACATATTTGTTAATTTTGTTTTCATTGCTTTATTCCCCACCCGGCAACTTGCTTTAGCTTTGTTTTCCAGTTAGTGCCTAAATTAGTTTTGTTCTTAACTGGTAAATATAATTTTTTATTTCCTTTGTTTTCTGGGTCAATCTACTGTACTTTGCTGGACTATTTTCACTTTGCTCATGGGTGTATATGTGTATCCATACATTCCATTATTTTAATTATTATTTGCCTGATTTTGTAACTGCCATTTGTCTGGGGATCATCTTCTCCTTTTTGGATATTGTTTTAATCTCACTTAATGCCATAACAAACCACTTGTGGAATCTTCATTCCTGACCAGAGATCAAGCTGTGAGCCTTTGGAGTGGGAGCACTGACTCCAAGACCCTAGAATATCAGAGAACTAAACCTAGAGAATATAAAATAGTGAGAACTCACACAAAGGAAGCCACTTGAACATATGACCCAGCATCACCCAANTGTTTTAATCTCACTTAATGCCATAACAAACCACTTGTGGAATCTTCATTCCTGACCAGAGATCAAGCTGTGAGCCTTTGGAGTGGGAGCACTGACTCCAAGACCCTAGAATATCAGAGAACTAAACCTAGAGAATATAAAATAGTGAGAACTCACACAAAGGAAGCCACTTGAACATATGACCCAGCATCACCCAACCACCAATAGCACCCTGTGCAGGACACCTCATCTAAACAACAAAAATAGAAACCCAATAANTCCAAGACCCTAGAATATCAGAGAACTAAACCTAGAGAATATAAAATAGTGAGAACTCACACAAAGGAAGCCACTTGAACATATGACCCAGCATCACCCAACCACCAATAGCACCCTGTGCAGGACACCTCATCTAAACAACAAAAATAGAAACCCAATAATCAGCAGACAGGATTACCACCTCACTCAGCCTTGCCCATCAGAGGAAAAACAAACAAACAAACAAAAACTCAGCCCAAATCTCACCCTATAAGAAGATGACATAAACCACTGGACCAACTTTAAAGGACAGAAACCAAAAGGAAGAAAGAATTCAACTTTGAAGCCTGGGGAAAGGAAACCTCAAACATGATAACTTAAAAAAAAAAAAGATAATGAAAAGGCAGAGAAATACTGCACAAATGAAGGAACAAACTAGAAACACAGAAGTCCAAATAAATAAAGAGGAAATATGCAAAATATCTGGAAAAGAATTGAGAATAATGATAGTAAAGATGATCAGAAATCTTGAAAACAAAATGGAGAAAATGCAAGAATCAATTAACAAAGACATAGAAGAATTAAAGAATAAACATATAGAAACAAACAACACAATTACTGAAATTAAAAATATTCTAGAAGGAATCACTATCAGAATATCTGAAGCAGAAGAACAAATCAGTGATCTGGAAGATAAAACGGTAGAAATAACTTCTGAAGAGCAGAATAAAGCAAATAGAATGAAAAGAACTGAGGACAGTCTCAGAGACCTCTGGGACCATATCAAATGCACCAACATTTGCATTATAGGGGGTCCTAGAAGAAGAAGACAAAAAGAAAGGGTATGAGAAAATTTTTGAAGAGATTATAGATGAAAATGTCCCCAACATGGAAAAGGAAATAATCAAGTTCAAGAGGCCCAAAGAATCCCATAGAGGATAAACCCAAGGAGAAACTTCCAAAACACATACTAATCAAATGAACAAAGACTAAACACAATGAAAGAATATTAAAAGCAGCAAGGGAAAAGCAACAAATAACATATAAAGGAAAACCCCATACATTTAACAGCTGATCTTTCAGCTGAAACTCTGAAGGTCAGAAGGGAATGGCAGGATATATTTCAAAGTATTGAAAGGGGAAAATCTACAAACAAGATTATTGTACCCAGCAAGGATCTCATTCAGAATTGATGGAGAAATAAAAAGCTTTTCAGACAAGCAAAAGTTAAGAGAATTCAGCACCACCAAACCAGCTTTACAACAAATATTAAAGGGACTTAGATAGTCAAGAAATAAAAAGGAAGAAAAAAGATCTACAAAATTGACCCCAAAGAATTAAGAAAATGGCAATAGGAACATATATGTCAACAATTACTTTAAATGTAAATGGATTAAATGCTCCAACCAAAAGACACAGACTGGCTGAATGTATACAAAAACAAGACCCATATATATGCTGTCTACAAGAAACCCAGTTCAGACCTCAAGACACATATAGACTGAAAGTGAGGGGATGGAAAAATATATTCCATGCAAATGGGAAGCAAAAGAAAGCTGGAGTAGCAATCCTCATATCAGACAAAACAGATCTTAAAATAAAGATTACCAGAGATAAGGAAGGACACAACATAATGATCAAGGGATCCACATAACAACTATAAATATCTATGCACCCAACATAGGAGCACCTCCATACATAAAACAAATATTAACAGATATAAAAGGAGAAATTGACAGTAACACAATAATAATAGGAAACTTTAACACCACACTCACACCAACGGACAGATCATCAAAAGGGCTAGAGCCAGATGCAGACATCTTTAGTGAGTGCTTGAAGCCAGTGATGTGGATGAGATCTCGTTCTGAGGTACCCAGGAGAGAAGCAAATGGTAAGCACTGAACTGCAGAACATCCTCACCTAGGGTGAGGGGGCTGGGCAGAGGGCTAAGGGCTGTGATGAGGGGCTGTGATGAGGGGCCAGTGGAGAACAAAGGGAGAAGGAAATGGCAACCCACTCTGGTATTCTTGCCTTGAGAATCCTGTGGACAGAGGAGCCTGGTGGGCTGCCATCTATGGGGTCTCACAGAGTCGGACACGACTGAAGCGACTTAGCAGCAGCAACAGAACAAAGACAAGGGGGATAGTGATGCAGCCCAGCACCGGAGCTTTGGAGAGCCTGTGATTGGGAACACAGATAAATGGCTAACCTCCATCCAAAGAACGACACTCCTCCCATGGGAAGGAAAACCCTGAGGATATGTGTGGGAGCCGGTAAGTGAAGTGTGTAGACTGTCGCTGTAAAGCTGAAGAGAGTTTCCATCTGGTGCTTCAGTTTTGTCTATAAAGTAAGAGCAAGGCCACCTGTGGCCACACACAGGAAGTCAGTGCAGAAGTGGAGTTAGGGTCAGCTAATGATGGGAGGGTAGTCGGACGTGTCCCTTCTCGAAGGGGAAAAAAAAAAATTCTCATCAAGGACTCAGCAGACATGCAATGAAAAGTATGAACTCTAGTATTGCAAGAAAAAAAATTTTTTTGGCCAGAGATTTTTCTCAGCAATTTTTCCATTGTTCTGAATGTAGAAACAAGAGGCAAGATGGAGAGTCTGAGGTAAGATGTGGTATGCAAAATTTATTATATGGCTACTTTTGCCATAAAACAAAGTATAACATAACTACATTGAGTCCTTTTCAAGATTTACCTGGGACTGGAGCATTGACTTAGAATACAAAATACCTGTATCCAGCTTCACATCACTATTGTCTATTGAAAGGATTTTAATCCTTTAATAAAATCACTCATAACATACAATGGAAAGTATTTCCTAGAATTTTTTAAAACTAATGAGAAGGAAGCTTGAATATGCTGATTAACATGTAAGTGAGTTATTGGAAAAGGAACGATTATTGTTTTAATATCCTCTCAGTTACTCTAAAAGATTCCAAAACTGATTGTATAACACGCTATATAAAGTACAAGGCTTAGTCATAGAATCATCAGTCTCATACCTGGGTTTTCATACTTAGTATAAACGTCTGGAGGATTTTTTATCCTCCAGCTGAATGGCTTAAAACTCCCATAAAGGTCACTATACAGCATAAAAAAGACATCTTAGATATAATTCTTTCAAGTTGTTTATACAGATAAATGCATTTCTGTTCACTTTCAGCATTCAGTAGTTATAAATTGGAGTATAACTAGGAAATCATTTCCATGATCATAGTAAAGACACAATGTATTAAATACTTTAAAAATCATTCACAAAACAACATTAGGGCATAAAAGTGGACAGTAGAGCTCTCTAATCAAAGAATCATTACCTCACCTCTTTTCAAGGATTTGGTTGTCTATACAAAAAAAAA
>SJYA01013564.1:0-10810 GCA_006410615.1 Neotragus moschatus
TATATATGGAATTTAGAAATATGGTAATGATAACCCTGTATGCGAGACAGCAAAAGAGACATAGATGTACAGAACGGACTTTCGAACTCTGAGGGAGAGGGAAAGGGTGGGATGATTTGGGAGAATGGCATTGAAAATGTATACTATCATGTAAGAAACAAATTGCCAGTCTATATTCAATACAGGATACAGGATGATTGGGGATGGTGCACGGGGATGATCCAGAGAGATGATATGGGGAGGGAGGTGGGAGGGGGGTTCAGGATTGGGAACTTATATACACCCGTGGCAGACTCATGTCAATCTATGGAAAAACCAATACAATATTGTAAAGTAAAATAAAGTAAAAATAAAAACTAACTAACTAAATAAATAAAATGAAAAGACCCTGATGTTGGGAAAGATTCAAGGTGGGAGGAGAAGGGGACAATAGAGGATTAGACGGTTGGATGGCATCACTGACTCAATAGACGTGAGTTTGAGTAAACTCCAGGAATTGGTGATGGACAGGGAGGCCTGGTGTGCTGCAGTCCATGGGGTCGCAAAGAGTCAGATACGACTGAGTGACCCAACTGAACTGACTGACTTGCTTTACAGTATTGTGTTGGTTTCTGTCAAACATCAACATGAATCAGCCATAGGTTATCCTTATTATTGATTGTCTTGTTGTTGATGGCCATTGTAACAGGTATGAAACGATATCTCATTCTGGTTTTGATTTGCATTTCCTGGATGATTAGCAGTGTTGAGAATTTTTTCGATTGTCTGTTGGCCATGTGCATGTCTTCTTTGGGAAAATGTCTATTAAGTTTGTCTGCTCTTTTTTTAAATTGAACGGCTTATTTCTTTTGCTAGAGAGTTGTATGCATTCCTGGTATACTTTTTAATTTTTACCCCTTATCAGATATTTGCTTTCATATTTTCTCCCATTCCATAAGTTGCCTTCACATTTTGTTGATTGTTTCTTTTGTTGTGCAGAAATTTTTTACATCAATATAATCTCACTTATTGACTTTGCTTTTTTAAAAAGATTTTTTTCCCCAGTATTTATTTACTTGACTGCACTGGGTCTAAGATTTTTGCTTTTGTCACTTGTGCTTTTGGTGTCAAATCCAAAAGATCATTGCCAACCTGATGTCAAGGACCTTCCCCATTATGTTTTCTTCTAGGAGTTTTGTGGTTTTAAGTCATATATTTAAATCTCATTCCGTTTTGAATTGATTTTTGTTTTTTTTTTTTGTGTGTGTGTATGATATGGCAACCCACTCCAGTGTTCTTGCCTGGATAATCCCAGGGACAGGGGAGCCTAGTGGGCTGCTGTCTATGGGGTAGCGCAGAGTTGGACACAACTGAAGCAACTTAGCAGCAGCAGCAGGAGAGGCATCCAATTTTCACTCTTTTGCATGTGGCTGTCTAGTTTTTCCAAACCATTTATTGAAAAGATACTTACTTCCCCACTGTATACTCTTGGCTCACTTGTAGTAAACTGATTCACCATATATACATGGGTTTATTTCTGAGGTCTGTGTTCTGTTCCATGTGTCTATTTTTGTGCCAATACTATACGATTTTGATTAGTATAGCTTTGTAATATGGTTTGAAATCAGCAAGTGTGATGCCTTTAGTTTTGTGCTTCTTTCTTAAAACTTCTTTGCCTATTTGAGATCTTTTGTGTTTCCTACAGGTTTTAGCATTGTCTTTTTTTTCTATTTCTGTGAAAAGCACCATTGGAATTCTGATAGGAATTGCACTGAATCTATAGATCTCTTTGGGTAGTATGGACATTTTTGCAATATTAATTCTTTCAATTCATGAGCATAGAATACCTTTTCATTTATTTGTGGCTTTTAATTTTTTTTCTCAATGTCTTGTTTTCAGTTTACAAGGCTTTCTCCTCTTTGGTTAAACTTATTCACAGGTGAGTTATTCCTTCTGATGCTATGTAAGTGAGATTGTTTCTCTTTCTGATAAATCATTATCAGTGTACAGAAATGCAACTGACATTTGTATATGATTTTCATCTGCAATTTTACTTAATATGCTTATTACTTATCACATTTTTGGTGGGGACTTAAAATTTCCTGTATATAAGTTCATGTCATTTGAAAATAGAGACAGTTTTACTTCTTTCTAACTTCAGTTCAGTTGCTCAATTGTGTCTGACTCTTTGCGACCCCATGAATCGCAGCACGCCAGGCCTCCTTGTCTATCACCAACTCCCAGAGTTCACTCAGACTCATGTCCATCGAATCAGTGATACCATCCCGCCATCTCATCCTCTGTCATCCTCTTCTCCTCCTGCCCTCAATCCCTCCCAGCATCAGAGTCTTTTCCAATGAGTCAACTCTTCTCATGAGGTGGCCAAAGTGCTGGAGTTTCAGCTTTAGCATCATTCCTTCCAAAGAAATCCCAAGGCTGATCTCCTTCAGAATGGACTGGTTGGATCTCCTTGCAGTCCAAGGGACTCTCGAGAGTCTTCTCCAACACCACTGTTCAAAAGCATCAACTCTTCGGTGCTCAGCTTTCTTCACAGTCCAACTCTCAAATCCATACATGACCACTGGAAAAACCATAGCCTTGACTATGCGGACCTTTTTTGGCAAAGTAATGTCCCTGCTTTTGAATATGCTATCTAGGTTGGTCATAACTTTTCTTCCAAGGAGTAAGCGTCTTGTAATTTCATGGCTGTGAGATTTATTAATTTGTTCATATTTTTAAGGAAACAAGTTTTGGTTTTATTAATTTTCTACTTTATAGATCAATAATTTCCATTCTAATCTTTAATATATCCCTCTTCTGTTGCTTTAGGTTTTAGTTTGCTTTTAATTTACTACTGTTTCAATGTGAAATATCATGTTACAGGTTGGAAATCTTTGTTTAACATAGATATTTCCAACTATGAAATCTCCTCCAAGCATTGTTTCAGCTGCACTCTCTAAGTTCTGTCATGTTGTTTTTTCATTTTCATTAATCTCAAAGTATTTATAATTTCCTGTTTGATCTCTTTTTTGACTCATTGGTTATTTAAGATTGTGTAGTTTAATATCCACATATTATTGAGTTCCTCATTTTTTTCTGTTATTTTACTCCATTTTGGCTGGAAAACTTACTATCTATGATTTCAAGCCTCTTGGACTTCCCTGGTGTCTCAGTGGTAAAGACTTTACCTACCACTGAAGGAGACATGGGTTTGATCCCTGGGTTGGGAAGATCCCCTGGAGAGGGGAATGACAATCCATTCCAGTATTCTTGCCTGGGAAATCCCATGGAAAGAGGAACCTAGTGGGCTACAGTCCATGGGGTCACAAAAGAGTCAGACGTCACTTAGCAGCTAAACAACAGTGACAACAACACAAACTTATCAAAGTTTGTTTCCTGTCCTTATAGATGATCTAATTAGGAGAATATTCCTTGTGCACTTGAAAAAAATGTGTAATCTGCTGCTGCTGGTGGAGTATTCTTGTATTAGACTTAGTTGATTTACAGTGTTTGTCACATCTTTTATTTCTTGGTTGACCTTCTGATTAATTGATGTATGCATTATTCATAGCGGAGTATTAGAGTGTACAGCTATTATTGTGGAACAGTCTATATCCCCTTGATTTTGGTTATTTTCTGTTTCATGTGTTTCAGGGCTCAGCTGTTATATTCATATGTTTGTAACTGTTATGTTTTCAAATTCACTGAATCATTCCTCTGTTGGTTCAAATCTGTCACTAAGCTCCTCGAAGTAAAATTTTAAATTTCAGTTTTACTTTCAAATATCAGAATGTTTATTTTGTGCTTCCTTAAAATATAATTTTTATCTCTTTATTGACATTCTCTACTTAATGAGATATTGTCATCGTAACTTCCTTTGTTTCTTTAGGTGATTCTTTCTGTTCTTTAAATGTATTTATATTTGCTACTTTGATGCCTTGTCTTCAAATCCAATATCGAGTTCCTCTAACAGGCAGTTTCTGTTGCCTGATCTTTTCTAGTATATGGATTATAGTTTTCTGTGTCTTGTCGATTTTCTTAAAAACTTGACATTTTAGGTAATATAGTGTAGCAACTCTAGATACTGATTCACCTTCTCTTCTTCTGGGGCTTGATTTGCTGGCCTTCCATATCTGCTTAATGAATTCACTAGGCCCTAGTCTACATGTCTGTGTAGCTCATGGTAAGAATCTAAAGAGCCTCCTGATGAAAATGAAAGAGGAGACTAGAAAACTTGGCTTAAAACTCAACATTCAAAAAACTAAGATCATGATCTAGTCCCATCACTTCATGGCAAATAGCTGGAGAAAGTAGAAATAATGGCTGACTTTGTTTTTTGGGGCTCCAAAATTACTGCATGATGGTGACTGCAGCCATGAAATTAAAAGATGCTTGCTCCTTGGAAGGAAAGTGATGAGAAACCTAAACAGCATATTAAAAAGCAGAGACATTACTTTGCCAACAAAGGTCCATGTAGTAAAAGCTATGGTTTTTTCAGTAGTCATATATAGATATGAGAGTTGGAATACAAAGAAAGCTGAGCACCAAAGAATCGATGCTTTTGAACTGTGGTGTTGGAGAAGACTCTTGAGAGTCCCTTGGACTGCAAGGAGATCCAACCTGTCCATTCTGTAGGAGATCGGCCCTGGGATTTCTTTGGAAGGACTGATGCTAAAGCTGAAGCTCCAGTACTGTGGCCATCTCATGCGAAGAGTTGATTCATTGGAAAAGACTCTGATGCTGGGAGTGATTGGGGGCAGGAGGAGAAGGGGACGACCGAGGATGAGATGGCGGGATGGCATCACTGACTCGATGGGCATGAGTCTGAGTGAACTCCGGGAGTTGATGATGGACAGGGAGGCCTGGCGTTCTGTGATTCATGGGGTTGCAAAGAGTCAGACACGACTGAGCGACTGAACTGAACTGATTATCCAGACCTTTGTTGGCAAGGTAATGTTTCTGGTTTTTGATATGCTGTCTATGTTGGTCATAACTTTCCTTCCAAATTACAAGCATCTTTCAATTTCATGGCTTCAGTCACCATCNTCTGTGATTCATGGGGTTGCAAAGAGTCAGACACGACTGAGCGACTGAACTGAACTGATTATCCAGACCTTTGTTGGCAAGGTAATGTTTCTGGTTTTTGATATGCTGTCTATGTTGGTCATAACTTTCCTTCCAAATTACAAGCATCTTTCAATTTCATGGCTTCAGTCACCATCTGCAGTGATTATGGAACCCAAAAAGTAAAGTCTGCCACATTTCCCACTATTTCCCCATCTATTTGCCATGAAGTGACAGGACCAGATGTCATGATCTTAGTTTTCTGAAGGTTGAGCTTTAAGCTAGTTTTTTCACTCTCCACTTTCACTTTCGTCAAGAGGCTCTTTAGTTCTTTTTCGCTTTCTGCCATAAGGGTGGTGTCGTCTCCATATCTGAGGTTATTGATATTTCTCCCAGCAATCTTGATTCCAGCTTGTGCTTACTGCAGCCCAGCATTTCTCATGATGCACTCTGCATATAAATTTAATAAGCAGGGTGACAATATGCAGGCTTGACATACTCCTTTTCCTGTTTGGAACCAGTCTCTTGTTCCATGTCCAGTTCTAACTGTTGCTTCCTGACCTGCATACAGATTTCTCAAGAGGCAGGTCAGGTGGTCTAGTATTCCCAACTCTTTTAGAATTTTCCACAGTTTATTGTGATCCACACAGTCAAAGGCTTTGGCATAGTCAATGAAGCAGAAATAGATGTTTTTCTGGAGCTCTCTTGCTTTTTTAATGATCCAGTGGATGTTGGCCATTTGATTTCTGGTTCCTCTGCCTTTTCTAAAACCAGCTTAAACATCTGGACATTCATGGTTCACCTATTGCTGAAGCCTGGCTTAGAGAATTTTGAGCATTACATTACTAGCATGTGAGATGAGTGCAATTGTGTGGTAGTTAGAGCATTCTTTGGCATGGCCTTTCTTTGGGATTGTTTCCTTAATTTCACTTTTTAGATAATTCTTTGTTAGTGTGTAGAAATGCAACAGATTTCTGTGTAGAATTTTGTATCCTGCACTTCACTGACCTCCCTAATGAACTCTAGTAGTTTTCTTTAGGATTTTCTATATATACTATCAAATCATTTGCAAACAGTGACAGTTTCTTCTCCCTCTCTGATGTGGATTCCTTTTATTTCTTTTTCTTTTCTGAATTCTTTGGCTAGGACTTCCAAAACTATGTTCAATCAAAGAAGCAAGAGTGGGCATTATCAACTTGCTCTGATCCTAGACTGAGTGCTTTTAGCTTTTCACTGTTGATTATGATGTTTGCTATGGGTTTGTCATTGTTGTTATTTAATCACTAAGCCATGTCCAACTCTTTTGGGACCACGTGGACTGTAGCTGCCCGGCTCTTCTGTCCATGTGACTTCACAGGCAAGAATACTGGAGTGGGTAGCCATCCCCTTCTCCAAGGGATCTTCCCCACCCAGAGTTGAACCCACATCTCTTGCATCGGCAGGCAGTGTCTTTCCCACTGAGCCACTTTGGAAGCCCATGGATTTGTCATATATCGCCTTTATTGGGTTGAGGTATGCTCCCTTTATGTCCCCTTTATGGAGATTTTTTATTATGAATGGATGCTTAATTTTATCAAAAACTTTTTCTACATCTATTGAAATAATTGGATGGTTTTTTATTCAATTTGTTAACATGATATATCACACGGATTGGTTTGCAGAAATCGAAAAATCCTCATATCCCTAGGATAAATCCCATTTGATCAAGGTATAAGACCCTTTTAACATATTACTAGATTTGGTTTGGTAATTTTTTTAATTTTACTCTTCATAAGACTGAAGAAAAAGAGCAAATATTGGCTATGAACAATGAACAAAACAGAAGTACAAACAGCAGCTAACATTTCTGAGTTTCTAAACTTAAGTTCTAAAAGGATGCCAACACTCAAGACATTATGACATGGAATCATGATGTCAATCACCTCAAAAACAGAAATCTAGCTTATGAGAAATTGCTTTGTTTTAATAACAGAAAAGCATTTCTGATGATGGGCAGAGCTCTCCCAAAGGAAAACAACAGTTGAAATTTATGGAGCCAATAAGAAAGATATTTTAAAAATGTCCCACTCCTTAATCAGCTATACTCAGAAAATATAAAAATATTTTAAAAAGTCTCCCACTCCAATAGATGCTCTACTCATACATTTTGCTTTTCATAAATACTTTAATGTTTTAGAATGCTGTTGTTCAGCGGCTAAGTGGTGTTTGACCCTTTGCAACCCTATGGCCTGCAGCATGCCAGGCTTCCCTGTGCATCACCAACTCCTGGAGCTTGCTGAAACTCATGTCCATCGAGTTTGTGATACAATCCAACCATCTTGTCCTCTCTCTTCCCCTTCTCCTCCTGCTTTCAACCTTTCCCAGCATTAGTGTCTTTCTCAGTGAGTTAGCTCTCATGACTGTTCAGAATAGATTTCCTTTGTGATTGACTTGTTTGATCTCCTTGCAGTTCAAGGAACTCTCAAGAGCCTTCTCTAACACTACAATTCAAAAACATAAATTCTTTGACACTCAGCCTTCTTTATGGTCCAACTTTCACATCCATTCATACTACTGGAAAAACCAGTAGCCGTTTTAGAATGTAGAAGTCAGTTAAAAACGATTTTGCATTTTTGCTATTTTTATCTCATTTGTTTAAAGTAATATACTTTTCATTTTTGCATATACCAGTCTCCTCATCCTAACTATGGAAAATCATTTATTTTCTTCATCCATAAAAGTCCAGATACAGAACTTTAAGCTTTCAATATTGGACATACTTGCCTTTGAAAAGAAAATATTGCTATGCCACAATCTGTGATCAGCTATCATAAATAATTCATCCACAGAATCTGGGTTGTATGAATGTGATGCTTCTAAAACCTCTTACATAGTAGTTTTAGATGATCCAAAGAGTCTGCAATGCAGGAGACCCGAGTTCAATCCCTGGGTTGAGAAGACATCCTAGAGAAGGGCATGGCAACCTGCTCCAGTATTCTTGCCTGGAGAATTCCATGGACAGAGGTGCCTGGTGGGCTCCAGTCCATGGGGTTGCAAAAAGTTGGACATGACTGACTGTCATTTTCACTTTCTTTCATAGACTTAAAAGCTGTCACTGTCATCAGTATTCCTTATACATCAATAGGAGGCATGGCAGTAAGCTTTCACTCTGTTTTCACTAAAAACATCTGAAGATTAATTATTGGTGCTCTTTGGGAAGCACACTATCACTTACGTGTATTCTTTTCCATTGGTTACAATAAATTTTTCTTGCAGAGTAAATAAAGATGACCAGCAGCTTCTCAATATGAGAAAGACTGTCAATTCCCAGTTGACCCTTGCTAAAATATCATAGGAAGGAAAAAAAAATCACTTCAAAATAAATAAATTCTTTAGGGAAGCTGTCAATCATGCCTTTTTGCAATCTATCCTGAACAATTTGCTTTAGGCTTATTTAAAAGGCTACATATGGGCTTCCCTGTGTAAGGGAAGGGCTTCCCTTCCTATATACCTACTTCAGCGGTAAAGAATCCTCCTGCCAATGCAAGAGACACAGGTTCCATCCCTAGTCTGGGAGGATCTCACATACTGCAGAACAAATAAGCCTGTGTGCCACAAGTACTGAGATTGTGTTCTAGAGCCCACATGTCACAACTCTAGAGCCTATGCTTCCCAGCAAGAGAAACCCACATTCCCTGCAACTGGAGATTAACCCCCACTCTCTGCAACCACAGAAAAGCCCAGGTGCAGCAGCAAAGACTGAGTGCAGCCAAAAATTTTTTTAAAAAAATGTAAAAGCTATATAAAATTACCCACTAGCATTTTACCTTTTGCCTGGCCAACTCATTACTCGCTGTTCATCAGATACAGCAGTGAGTACAGATTCCATGGGAAGCACACAGCGCTTAAAGGAAGGAAGTCTTCAGAAACAGGGACAGGTAGGGATCACAGAAGAGACAAGGAGGATTCTCATTGTGTTGGCTGATTTTTCTTTTCTTATCTACTTACCCTAAAGAAAAAAGGCTGACTAAAAACATCAAATGCATCATCAAGAGTGTTCTGTATAAAGTGGGGCTGGCTGGTGATTTGAAAACCTGCTCAGCCATTAGACTCGTGGTAAGACTTTGCCTGAGAGGGACTGTCAGAAATCTGAGTGCCATCTGGTGGGGCAGGGAAGACAAGGACAAAGGAAGGCAAAAGTGAGCACAAGCTTGTCTAGTTACTACCCTGCAGTCAGGAAGCCTCTCCACCTGCTGTTACACTAGCAGACACAGTATTCTTTCCCTACTTCCTTTCTACTCTCTCTCTAGGGAGCCCTGCCAAACAGGCTCCAGCACTTCTCATGTAAAAGCCATCTTTACCGCTTCACCTCCTGAGGAAGGAAGAGTCCAGAAACTTATCTCCTAACAGGATGATCATTTAATTTGGGGGCTACTCTACATTTCGATTCAACAGATATTCATTTGATTCCATATGTGCAAGAAAGCCGAAAACCTCCGTAGTTTCTTCTTTTTGATTCGGCCTAACTAAAGCTCTGCTGCATTTGTCTATCGACAAAGGCCATCAGCTTCAAAGGAACAGTTCTGTCCAGGCAAAAGGCCAAAATCTCCAGGAGGCAAAAATTTCCAGGTTCATGGTGCAAAATGCTATACATCTGAAATTTTAAACAACTGGCTAGACAATATTCCTCCCTTCCATCTACTCTCAATCACTGGAAAAGCTCAGAGTATTGGGAACATACATATCTTTCAAATTTTGAGAGTCTTCTGCAAAAGTCATGCCTCACATACACTGTAAAAGAGATTTTCCTCTTCATTTCTCCAGTACTCTCTCTGGGCCAGGGAATCCCTCATAGAGGGATTGCACTTAGCCAGCAGAACCTGGATGCCAATGGCTTCATAAACCCTGAGAACTTCTTTCATCATGTGGATCCCTGCTGGATCTAAAAGCTGTATTGCACTGCAGTCAGTCATGATGGTGTGGAACTCTAAGGAATCATGGGAAAGTCGCACTGATCCTGGATTCCACTGAGAGTGGCTGTTTCCCTTTTGATCTTTTTCTTTGCTACCTTCTTCCCAGCTGCCTATGAGATGATTGGATGGCATCACCGACTCAATNATCTAAAAGCTGTATTGCACTGCAGTCAGTCATGATGGTGTGGAACTCTAAGGAATCATGGGAAAGTCGCACTGATCCTGGATTCCACTGAGAGTGGCTGTTTCCCTTTTGATCTTTTTCTTTGCTACCTTCTTCCCAGCTGCCTATGAGATGATTGGATGGCATCACCGACTCAATGGACATGAATTTCAGCAAGCTCTGGGATTTGGTGATGGAGAGGGAGCCTGGTGTGCTGCAGTCCATGGGGTCACAAAGTCGGACATGACTGAGCTACTGAACTGAACCGAACTTACTAAGACTGGATTGAGAGCAGGGCTGTTTTCTAAAGAAGATTTAAAATATTCTCTCTTCATGCAATAGAGAGTGGATTCAAAGTGGACAACCTTGGTGGCTGATTTAGCCTGACAGTTCTTGTAGGCAGACATGGATTCAAAGATTTCAGGCTCTTTTGCTGGGCCAAGCAGTGAAGTCTTTGACTTCTGAGTGTAGAGGATGAGCCAAAACATAGAAAAACCAACTGCAATAAGCAGGCTTATTTCAGTACTTAGTTCAGAAGACAGCATAGTACCAAACCAGATAATCTATTTGGGTAATTCTCCACATTGTTCATGGAATTCTCTAGGCCAGGATACTGCAGTGGGTAGATGTTCCCTTCTCCAGGGGATTTTCC
>SJYA01013565.1:0-10865 GCA_006410615.1 Neotragus moschatus
AAAAAAAAAATTAAGAAACTCAATAGGAAGAAAAAAATTAAGAACCTCAGTAGGAAAAGAAAATGCACCATGGACATGAAAAGAAAATTAATGAAGGGGAAAAAATGTGACTAAGTTTATGTTTATATTTGAAAGTAAGTGTCTAAAAATATGTTTAACTTCTTTAGAAAACAAAACCTCAATTAAAACTGCAAGATGTTATTTTTCACTTATCACCTTGGCCAGACTATAAAAAAATAGCCCTCAACGGGGCTGAGATGGAGTGAGGTAAGTAAGATGAATGTACTTCTATGCTGATGGGCCAACAAACGGGGGACGGGGGGGGGAGCAGTTTTCAGGAAATCAGTTTCTCAATATGGATCAAAAGCCTTAAGAATGTTATGCCCTCTGTGCCAGGAGTTCTGCCTCTGGGGATTTTTCCTGAGAAATATTCATTTGGTATGGCAGCAAAAATTTTAAAACAGTCTAACTGTCCAACATAAGGAATTACAGAAATGATGGCACATCTACATGACAAAATTTTATGCAGCTTTAAAAAATCATGTTTAATTTTTTTTTTTTTATGTTTAATTGTTAATGGCAATTGTGCCTGAGAAAATGGTAGGGAAGATCAAAGTGAGCTGAGGGAGTATTTTCTTTCCAATTTCTATTTTTCTGAACTATTTATCGTACCATCAGCATGTGTTATAAAGAAGAATATCATGTTTTAGAATCTTTTCAATTATTTGGAAAGGTTATGATAGAATGACAAATGGGAAAAACAAAACCTAGTGATAAATCTATACATACGTAAAGTACTTCATTTCCATATGTACATAGATAATACAGTAAGCACTGAAATTCCACCCCTGCCTGACACATATATATCAATATTGTGATACTAATGCATAAACATGTATATAAAATATATCCAGTGAATATTTCTGGGTTGTAGAGTTAGGGGTAGTTTTAGCATTCGTTTTTTAAAAAATACTTTCCCATGTTTTTAAAATTTTCTACAATGAGCATGCATTATCTTTTATATTATATTAAACTTTATTATAAATTATAATTATAAAACCAGACTCTCCATTATAAACATTGAACCACAAGGGATTTGGTGTTAAGTCTTAATTAAACATTTCTATCTGCCAGCTTAGTTGAAGTTTGTATTAAATGACAATAAATGAAATTTACATTTTTTCCCCCCCATTTTTTGGCGGTGCCCCATGGCATGTGGGATCTTAGTTCCCAGACCAGGGCTGGAACCCGCGCCCCCTACATTGGAAGGGCAGAGTCTTAAGCATTGGACTGCCAGGGAAGTCTGAACCTTACATTTGTGTAGTGTGCTTCCACCTCTCAACTATCTCCCTTGACCTCTATAGCACCTCTGCCAAGTCCTGGAAAAACTTCACAAGACGTAATGGGAAAAGTGTACACACACACACACACACAGAGCTGAGCCACAGTCTCCATGGCTCCAATCTCGCATAAGCCCCACACTGGCTTTAGGTGGCCAGGCCACAGCATGGCTTTCTAACTGGGCTCCCTGCCCTTGCTGCCATCTCTCAGGTCCAGGTGGGAGTTAGCAGCGTAGGAGGGGAAGAGAGGCACATGCCCGCAGTTCCCAGAAGGGTGATGGGGCGCATTTCCTCTCTCACTTGGNCAATCTTGCATAAGCCCCACACTGGCTTTAGGTGGCCAGGCCACAGCATGGCTTTCTAACTGGGCTCCCTGCCCTTGCTGCCATCTCTCAGGTCCAGGTGGGAGTTAGCAGCGTAGGAGGGGAAGAGAGGCACATGCCCGCAGTTCCCAGAAGGGTGATGGGGCGCATTTCCTCTCTCACTTGCTTTCAGAGAAGACTTTTTGGCTGCTCTCCCTGGAAGACCCCACCCTGATCAATGAGGCTGCTGTCCCTCTGGATGCCGCAGAGACCCGCCCTTCTCAGCTCAACAGTGGGGTTGGCCAAAAAAGGACATTTCTTTGGAAGAACAGAAGACCATGCTTCCAGGGTAACTGCTTTCCATTCTTTCAGTCATTAGGTTCATGTGTGATAGGTTTCTGGGGGTGCTTGAGATACAGATGGTTTTGTGAGCCTCAGCTCACAGAGAGACTGAGAAACCTTTGAGGGAGAGGGGACACAGGTCAAGCAGGATTATGGGGCAACATTGCATTAGACATGTTGTTGCTGCACGCTAGAGGCCATGCCATAAAAGAGTTTCAGTTCAGTTCAGTCGCTCAGTCGTGTCCGACTCTTTGCGACCCTATGAATCGCAGCACGCCAGGCCTCCCTGTCCATCACCAACTCCCGGAGTTTAGAACGAGAATAATCATGTGGATGATGAGGAGGAAGTAACTATTATTTATTGAGCACTATCTATTATGTGCCATCTGTAATCTCATTTNTCCGACTCTTTGCGACCCTATGAATCGCAGCACGCCAGGCCTCCCTGTCCATCACCAACTCCCGGAGTTTAGAACGAGAATAATCATGTGGATGATGAGGAGGAAGTAACTATTATTTATTGAGCACTATCTATTATGTGCCATCTGTAATCTCATTTAATTATCCCATCATCCCTGTGAAATAGGTAACGTTATGTCCAATTTACAGATGGTGAAACTGAGGCAGGTAAAGTAACCTCCAGATACTCAGCAAGTAAATAGCAGAGCTGGAATCCAAATCTAGGTGTTTCTTCCCCCTAAACTGATGTCCAGAACTTACCTGGCATATAGTATTCTCAATGGGAGTTGTTTGAAATAGATGGACTTAAGGAATATCTTCTGAAGGCCAAATCATGGCTCAGGTGCTTTTTACATGATACCTCATTTAATCTCCACAACAGCCTTTGTGGGGTATGTGTAATTATTACCATTTTATAAATGAGAAAACTGAGGCTCAGACGTTTGTTGAAGGTCAAACTGAGCCAAATAAAGGGCTTTTTTGGGGAAGCACTCCTGGGGAGGATGAGTCAGGAACAAACTGGACCCAGGGGCTAGAAAGGACTAGGGAGTGGGGTTGGGCAGGGGGGGCTGGTTCCTGGATGCTGTCTTCATCCACAGGAGGCAGGAGAGGGTCCATGGGTAACTATGATTTTGGACAAGCCACCCTTGCCTCAATTTCTTCATCTGAAAAATGGGACCACCAATATCTACTATATCTGGGCTTCCTAGATGGCACTAGTAGTAAAGAACTTGCCTGCCAACACAGGAGACTCAAGAGAGGTGAGTTCGATCTCTGGGTCGGGAAGATTTCCTGGAGGAGAGCTTGGCAACCCACTCCATATTCTTGCCTGGAGAATCTCATGGACAGAGGAGCCTGGTGGGCTACAGTCCTTGGGGTCACAAAGAGTTGGACATGGCTGAGCAACTGAGCACACATATTACCTACTATATAGGGCTGTCAGGAGGATTAAGTGAGATAGTGCGCATGACTTGCTTAGAGCAGTGCCAAGCTCACAGAGAATGGCAGGCAAATGTGAGACCCCGCTCCTTCCACCCACGTCCCTTCCCCTTCTCTGTTGGTCTCTGTCAGCTGGCCAGTATTCCTGGTATCTGGAAGACCACTTTGGCACACCATCTACCAATCCCTGTCCCAGACCCAGCACCAGTGTGTCATCAGGGTTTTTGGACTGAGACCCAGCTGAGCTGCTCCCTGGCTATTTGACCCTGTGTGGCTTATTTACTACTCCCCAGGTGGCTCAGAGGTAAAGAATCTGCTTGCCGGTGCAAGAGATACAGGAGAGGCGGTTTTGATCCCTGGGTTGTGAAGATCCCCTGGAGGAGGAAATGGCAACCCATTCCAGTATACTTGCCTGGAAAGTTCCATGGACAGAGGAGCCTTGTGGGCTGAAGTCCACGGGGTTGCAAAGAGTCAGACATGACTGAGCGACTGAGCGCCCCCACCCAGCTTATTTACTTTCTCGGACCCTCAGTCTGGGCTTTCAGATCAGGATTGGCGGAGGCAGGGAATGCTGCCTGGACCATCTCTGGGGCCCCACCATACGCACGTGAGCCACTCAGCGCCCCCACACCGGCTCTCTCTCCCCCAGCCTGTACCTCCTCCTCCCTGCCCTGCGCATGAAGCCTCTGGAGGCCGAACCAGCTACCTACTCCCCAGGGACCGTCCTAGAGGCTCCCTTCCCTAGCCGTGCCAGCTGGCAGACCAATCCTTCTTTCTCCCACAGCCCCCGGTAGGGGCCCTCGCACTCCAGCAGGGGACAGGAAAGTGACTCCGTCCCTACTGCCCCCTCCTCAGACTCACACTTACAGTCTTGCTTTGGAAAAAGGGTGGTTTTCATTTCTTCTTTTTTTTCTTTTCCTTCAAGTGCTCTTGCTCTTGTGTCCCTGGGCTGGCTCTCCCACGGGCCTCTGTGGTCTGGGCCAGGAGTCTGTGGCCAGTCCTTCTCTACTGGCTCCCGGTGGAGGGTCTCGCCATCAGGGCGGGCCGTGTGGCCCTACTGTGCGTGGTGGGAAAGAGGCTGGGCTCTGGAGGCCCCAGCTGGCCCCCTATTATATTGGCTTCTATTAAACTGAAACACATAGCACATCTATTACACAATAAACCACAGCTATTTCATGGATCAAATTAAGTTTTATTTGGGCAAATTACAACCTTTCCTACAGTCGTGCCTTTGTGAGGCCATTCCTTTTTAATAAAAGCAAGCATTTCTGGGGCTAGCCCTCCTGGACCAGAGCTCCATGGTGGGTTGGGGGCTCCGGCCAGGGCTGGCAAGGGTGTGTGTGTGTGTGTGATGGGAATTCTTGGGGCCCCTCTTGGGTATGGATTTGTCCACCTTCTCCCGCTGCCTCTCCATCCTGAGGTTGCCATGGAAGTCTGCAGAGAACTTCTCATTAAACAAGAGAAAAAGCAGCAGCAGCAACAGGAGGAAAGCATTTCCCGGAATCCGGGAGGAAGCGTGAGTCACCAGGCCTGCTAAGTGAGCCCTGCGTGGCCACTGCAGCGCCTGCCCAGGAGGCCTGGGGAGCAGGGCCAGCCGCCAGGACTGCGCCAGGCCTGCCCGCATAGACATGCCCACTGCCCAAGCTGACACAGGCTCCAGGAATGCAAACAAAGCTGGGTGGAGGGGCCTTCTGAGGGCCAGGGCGCTGGGCCAGGCAGGAGGGAACTGGCCTGGAGGAGAGGCCTGCGGAGGGGCCTCAGGCCCCTGACGAGCCCCTTCTGGTGTCCTTGGAGCCCAGGCTGCTGGAAAGGTAAGCCCTCCTGGTGTGACTGCCCTGGCACTGCCAGCTCTGGCCTGGCCTCCAAACTCCTCCTCTTGGGGTAGGGACAGGAGTTCCCCTAGGTCAGAGGGTTTCCAGATTGGCCCCTGGATCAGTGGCATTGCATCACCTGGGGACTGGTCAGAAATGCAGAGTCTCAGGCCCCCACCCCAGCCCTGCTAGATCAGAAACGCTGGGGGTGGAGGCCAGAGAGCTGAGGTTTAACAAGCCCTCCCAGGCGACTCCGATGTGCGCTCAGGTTTGAGGACTGCTGCACTTCATTTTCTCCAGGTCAGCTTCAAACCCACATCTGCTGGTTATTTATTGACCAAATTAAGAGGTAATGCTTAAGGAGCGCCTTCTGTGTGCCAGACCCCAGGCTAACCACTCGACGCATGCTTGCTCATTTACTCCCTGCGTCAAGCCCGTGACATCATCTCCTGTGATCACTTCTCCATCTTACAGGGGCCATAAGCACTGCTTTTTAGCCGGAAGCCAGTGTTCTGGGACCTTGTAGGTGATGGGAGATGCCGGGTTCAGCTCAGATTTGGCCCATGTTGATTAACTGGTTTACAGAGTCCTATCCAACTCTTTGTGACCCCATGGACTGTAGCCCCCCAGGCTCCTCTGTCCATGGGATTTTCCAGGCAAGAGTACTGGAGTGGGTTTACGAGGCTGGCCTTTCCCTGTGCAACTTTTCCTAAATGCCCTTCAGAGACTATGCTGCCTCCTGAGAGGTGGTGGTGGAANCCCATGGACTGTAGCCCCCCAGGCTCCTCTGTCCATGGGATTTTCCAGGCAAGAGTACTGGAGTGGGTTTACGAGGCTGGCCTTTCCCTGTGCAACTTTTCCTAAATGCCCTTCAGAGACTATGCTGCCTCCTGAGAGGTGGTGGTGGAAAGAGCTCTCATTCCAGAACTGGGAGGGATCAGGCAGGTGGAGCCTGAGAGGCAGGGTCCTGTAGTGTCTTGTTTTTCCAAATGTGGTCCCTGGGCCAGCAGGGATCAACATTACCCAGGAGACTGTTAGAAATTCGAAATCTAGGGCCTTGCCCCAGACCTGCTGAATCCAAATCTGCATTTTAATAAGATCCTTCTGGTTTGTGTGCACATTCAGGTTGGAGAAGCGGGGTGAGGCACGCAGATGTGTCCCCCAGCCTTGTCCTGCCACATACAGGGGCAGGATAACAGGATCTGGGATCCACACCAGCCTCAGCCCAGCTCCCAGAGGAGGCGATGGCAGCCCACTCCAGCACTCTTGCCTGGCAAATCCCATGGACGGAGGAGCCTGGTAGGTCGCAATCCACGGGGTCGCTAGGAGTTGGACACGACTGAGCGACTTCACTTTCACTTTTCACTTTCATGCATGGGAGAAGGAAATGGCAACCCACGCCAGTGTTCTTGCCTGGAGAATCCCAGGGACGGGGGAGCCTGGTGGGCTGCCGTCTGTGGGGTCGCACAGAGTCGACTATGCGAATGAAGCGACTTAGCAACAGCAGCAGCCGCCCCGCTCCCATTGCCGCGGCTCCCCTGTTAGCATCAGCATCCCCTGAAGACCCTAGAGGGAGCCTCCAGCCCTTAAAACCCATAGGCAAACTAATACAGTGGGAGGGACTCTCCCTCTGAGGAGCCCGCTTCCCAGAGTTGAGGGCCTTAACTCCTTCACCCTTTCTTCCTAGGATGTGCATGTCTGTGTGTGCTCAGCTGTGTCTGACCCTTTGCGACCCCAAGGACTGTAGCCCCTCAAGCTCCTCTGTCTGTGGAATTTCCCAGGCAAGAATACTAAAGCGGGTTGCCATTTCCTCTTCTGGGGGATCTATCTTCCTGACCCAGGAATCAAACCCACGTCTCCCATGTCTCCTATATTGGCTGGTGGATTCTTTACCGCTGAGCCACCCAGGAAGCATATGCGCTCTGGGTTCAAACCCAGACTTGACCACTTACTACGATTATTGTTGCAAACTTCTAGTTCCTTGGTTTTCCTTTTCCATAAAATAAAGTGAAAGAAAGTGANGCTTGGTGGGCTACAGTCCACAGGTCGCAAAGAGTCAGACACGACTGAGTGACTTCACTTTCACTTTCAGACTTCACTTTCACTTTTGCATTTTCAGATGCACTTTAGGGTCAGCTTCTGAAACTATATCAACTGGAATTTTGGAAAAGATTGTACTGAATATGTAGATCAATTTAGGGAAGTATTGACACCGTGGCTTTCTTGGTAGCTCAGATGGTAAAGAATTTGCCTGCAATGCAGGAGAGATGGATTCAATCTCTGGCTTGGGAAGATCTCCTGGAGAAGGAAATGGCTACCCACTCCAATATTTTTGCCCGGAGCATTCCATGGACAGAGGGGCCTGGTGGGCTACAGTCCATGGGACTGCAGAATTGGATATGACTGAGTAACTTTTTTTCATTGTCATTTAATAATATTAAATAAACTTTTTGAAATATATTTGTTATTGTTGAGGTATAATTGACATATTAGTTTCATGTATAGAACATGATTCAATAGGTGTGTATATTGAAAAATGATCACCACAAGGTCTAGTTAATATCCATCCCCATGCATAGTTAGAAATAAATTTTTTCTTGTCATGAGAGATTTTAAGATTTACTCTCTAAGTAAATTTCAAATTTATAATACAGTAAAATTAACTATAATCATTCCAATGTACATTGTCTCCCCATAATTCATTTATTTCTTAACTGGAAGGTTGTGACTTTTGCCTCCCTTAACCCATTTATCTCATCTTCTAACCCTCACTTTTGGCAACCACCAATCTGATTTCTGTATCTTTGAGCTTTTTTTCTTATTGTTGCTTTACATTCCACCTATAAGTATGATCACACAGAATTTGTCATTCTCTGTCTGATTTATTTCACTTAGCATAATGCCCTTAAAGTCTATCCATGTTGTACCAAATGGCAAGATTTCATTATTTTTAATGGCAATATAATATTCCAGTGTGTGTGTCTGTGTGTGTATGTGTTTATTACATTTTCTTTATCCATTCATCCTTCAATGGATACTTGGATTATTTTCATATGTTGACTATTGTAAATAATGCTTCAATGAACATTAAGTGCATTACCTTTTCAAGTTAGTGTTTTCCTTTTCTTCTTTCTTTATTTTTTATTATTAAATATTTTTCCTAGTATATATTTATTTTAATTGGAGGCTAATTACTTTACAATATTGTATTGGTTTTTCCCATACATTGGCATGAATCCACCACAGGTATACATGTGTTCCCCATCCTGAATCCCCCTCCCACGTCCCTCCCCATACCATCTCTCTGGGTCATCCTGGTGCACCAGCCCTGAGCATCTTGTATCACCCATCAAACCTGGACTGGGGATTCATTTCACATATGATAATATACATGTTTCAATACCATTCTCCCAAATCATCCCACCCTTGCCCTCTCCCACAGAGTCCAAAAGANTTTTTTTTTTTTTCCTTAAGTTAATTACTTTTTGACTGCTCTGGGACTTCGTTGCTGTATGCCAGCTTTCTCTAGTTGTGGCAAGCCAAGGCTGCTTTCTACCTGCAGCGCGTGGGCTTCCCACTGCAGCGGCTTCTCTTGCTGCAGAGCACAGGCTCCAGAGTGCAGGCTCAGTAGTTGTGGCACGTGGGCCCAATTGCCCTGTGGCATGTGGAATCGTCTCAGTCCAGGGATGGGACCTGTGTCCCCCGCACTGGCACGCAGATTCTTAAACACTAGACCACCGCAGAAGTCCCAGAGTGGGTCTTCTGAGTGGACCTGCAATGAGGTTAGCTGCTCCTGGCTTTGCACCCCGTTCCAACACAGTCACCCGTCCCTGTGTGCCTTGCCTGGAAGGCAGGCCTTTGGCAGAAGTGTTAAGACCACAGTGGGGGGACTTCTGGTTTCAACACCCATGTATAAAAGGAGTTGGAAGATGTCCCTCTCATCCTCACAGCAGGAAAAAGCTGAACAAACTGAAAGTCAACAACTTTTAGATCCATCAGAGAATTAAGGTCCCAGGGCAGACTGCGGCTCTAAAATCTGGAGAGACAGGTGAATACAGAGGATCCCNACCACAGTGGGGGGACTTCTGGTTTCAACACCCATGTATAAAAGGAGTTGGAAGATGTCCCTCTCATCCTCACAGCAGGAAAAAGCTGAACAAACTGAAAGTCAACAACTTTTAGATCCATCAGAGAATTAAGGTCCCAGGGCAGACTGCGGCTCTAAAATCTGGAGAGACAGGTGAATACAGAGGATCCCAGCTAAGATCAGCTTACCTAAGCAGAAGCCGCCAAAGCTAGTAACTATTACGAACACTTGAATGGTAATTTTTTTTAATTAAAAAAAAATTGAAGTATAGTTGATTTACAGTGCTGTGCTAGTTAGTAGTGTATAGCAAAGTGATTCAGTTACAGATATACATATATATGTATTCTTTTTCATATTCCTTTTTCAAGACTTTTTTCTTTTTTAAATTTTATTGAAATATCGCTGATTTACAAGTTTAACTTCTGCTGCACAGCAAAGTGACTCAGTTGTACATACACACGCATACGTGTATCCTTTTTAATACCCTTTTCTTTATGGTTTCTCACAGGATATGGAATACACTGTGGTTCCCTGTGCTTACAGCAGGACCCTGCTGTTTATCCATTCTGTGTATGGTAGTCTGCATCTGGCAGCTCCAGCCTTCCACTCCACCCCTCCCCAAGCTCCTCCCCCCGGCCACAGTACGTGGTTTTGTTTGTGAGTCTGTTTCTTTGTGGATAAGTGCATTTGTGTGTATTTGATATTCTGCCTTGAGTGATAGTATATGGTATTTGTCTTTCTCCAACTAACTTCACTTAGTGTGATATCTCCGGATTCATCCATGTTGCTGTAAGTGGCATTATTTCTCTTTTTTGTGGCTGAACAGTATTCCATTTGTGTGTATGTGCCACATCTTTATCCCTTCATTGACTGATGGGCATTTTAGGTCGTTTCCATATCTTGGCTATTGCGAATAGTGCTGCTCTGAGCATTGGGGTGCATATATCTTTCTGAATTATCAATTTGTCTGGCTATATGCCCAGGTGTGGGGTTGCTGGGTCACATCCCACACANGTTTCCATATCTTGGCTATTGCGAATAGTGCTGCTCTGAGCATTGGGGTGCATATATCTTTCTGAATTATCAATTTGTCTGGCTATATGCCCAGGTGTGGGGTTGCTGGGTCACATCCCACACATCCCGCATACCCTGCTTTGCTGGATGATTCTTTTTTTAGTTTCTGAGGACCCTGCATACTGTTTTCCATAGTGGAAAACTTACATTCCCACCAACAGTGTATGAGGGTTGCCTTTTTCTCCATTTGTAGACTTTTTAATGATGGCCTTTCTCACCTGTGTGAAGAGGTATCTCATTGCAGTTTTCATTTGCATTTCTCTAAAGCAGTTAAGAATCTCTGTGCTGTAACTTCCCTGGTGGTATAGTGGCTAAGACTCCATGTTCCCAGTGCAGGGGTCTGGGTTCAATTCCTGGTTGGAGAACTAGATCCCACACGCTGCAACTGAAGTTTGAATTTTGGAACTAAAGATCACACATGCTACAACAGAAAGATCCTGCAGTTTAACATATATGCAGAATACATCATGAGAAATGCTGGACTGGAAGAAGCACAAGCTGGAATCAAGAT
>SJYA01013566.1:0-10961 GCA_006410615.1 Neotragus moschatus
GAAATATCAATAACCTCAAATATGCAGATGACACCACCCTTATGGAAGAAAGTGAAGAGGAACTAAAAAAACCTCTTGATGAAAGTGAAAGAGAAGAGTGAAAAAGTTGGTTTACAACTCCACATTCAAAAAACAAAGAGCATGGCTTCACTTCATGGCAAATATATGGGGAAACAGTGGAAACAGTGTCAGACTTTATTTTCTTGGGCTCCAAAATCACTGCAGATGGTAAGTTCAGCCATGAAATTAAAAGACGCTTACTCCTTGGAAGAAAAGTTATGACCAACCTAGATAGCATATTGAAAAGCAGAGGCATTACTTTGCTGACTAAGGTCTAGTCAAGGCCATGGTTCTTCCTGTGGTCATGTATGGATGTGAGAGTTGGACTGTGAAGAAGGCTGAGCGCTGAAGAATCGATGCTTTTGAACTGTGGTGTTGGAGAAGACTCTTGAGAGTCCCTTGGGCTGCAAGGGGATCCAATCAGTCCATTCTGAAGGAGATCAGCCCTGGGATTTCTTTGGAAGGAATGATGCTAAAGCTGAAGCTCCAGTACTTTGGCCACTTTATGCGAAGACTCACTGGAAAAGACCCTGATGCTGGGAGGGATTGGAGGCAGGAGGAGAAGGGACCGACAGAGGATGAGATGGCTAGATGGCATCACTGACTCGATGGATGCGAGTCTGAGTGAACTCCAGGAGTTGGTGATGGACAGGGAGGCCTGGTGTGCTGCGATTCATGGGGTTGCAAAGAGTCGGACACGACTGAGCGACTGAGCAACAACAAGGCCCCTGGCTCGCCCCAGGAGCAGGCACACGGGAGCGTCCGGAGCAGCTCCTGCCCAGGCTCTTCCTTCCCCTGGTGTTTGTTGCATATTTTGCACAGGTGTCTAATTAGTAAATTACAGAAAAGTGTAGCATTTTGGGTTACCCTGGTTCAGTTCTGGAGTGGAAAATGCAGTTTCTCTTTTCTCTATTTTCACTTGGTGCTTCCCATTCTAAGTTTTCACCACCCCTCCAAGGCCTCCAGCCACCAGCAGGGCACAGGGAACACTTAGTGCCATCAAGACTAAGCATGGGATTTTCACCAGACTGAAAGGGCAGTAATCCCAATGAGGTAGGAGGGTGAGGCAGCCTCAGAGCCACCTACAGTGTCGTTCCAAGAAACCACTGACAGGGCAGACACTGCTCCTCCCCAGCTCTCCCTTCACCGGCGAAGAACTCTCAGGATGTCTGAAATTAACACAGGTGGTCCCGTGTCTTGGCTGTTGTGAATACTTCTGCTATGAACATGGGGGTGCATGCGTCTCTCGAAATGATAGTTTTGACCAGATATATAGGTTCAGAAGTGGGAGTGCTGGATCATAATGGAAGTCTAGCTTTTTGAGGAACCTCCATGCTGTTTTACATGCTGGCTGCACCAATGTATGTTCCTCTCAACAGTGTGCTGCTATTGCTGTTTCGCCGATAATACGTGTAGGACTGCTTGCAACCCCAGGGACTGTAGCCCCCCAGGCTCCTCTGACCCCATGGACTGTAGCCCGCCAGGTTCCACTGTCCATGGGATATGCCAGGCAAGAATACTGGAGTGGGTTGCCATTTTCTTCTCTGGAGGTTCTTCCTGACCCAGGAATCAAACTCAAATCTCCTGCTTGGCAGGTGGATTTTTTACCAATGAGCCACCTGGGACATAGAGATGGCTAAGAGGAACGTGAAAAGATGCTCAACGTTGCTAATTATTAGAGAAATGCAGATCAAGACTACAATGAGCTATCTCCTCACGCCGATCGGAATAGCCATTATTAAAAAATTCCCAAATAGCAACTGTCCAACAGTGTAGGAGGGTTCATTTTTTTCCATACCCTCTCTAGCATTTTTTTGTGAACTTTTTGATGATGGCCGTTCTGTCTGGTGTGAGGTAATACCTCGTTGTAGTCTGCATTTCTCTAATAACTGTCGACGCTGAGCAACTTTTCATGTGTCTCTAGACTATCTCTACATCTTCCTTGGAGAAATATCTGTTTGGGTCTCCTGCCCATTTTCGACTGGGTCACTTGTTTTTTCCTTAGAGTTAAAGGCACTGGTTGTGTGTTTTGGAAATTAAGCCCTGTTGGTTGCATCATTTGCAAATATTTTCTCCTAGTCCTTATGTTGTCTCTTTATCGTTTTCTTAGCTGTGCAAAAGCTTGTAAGTTTGATTAAGTTCTATTTGTTTAGTTTGGCGTTTATTTCTATTGTCTTGCTATTATTTCTATTGTCTAAGAAAATATCGGTACAATTTATGCTGAAGAGAGTTTTGCTTGTGCTCTTTTCTAGTTCTTGCTGCTGCTAAGTCACTTCAGTCGTGTCCAACTCTGTGCAACCCCATAGACGGCAGCCCTCCACGCTCCCCCATCCCTGGGATTCTCCAGGCAAGAACACTGGAGTGGGTTGCCATTTCCTTCTCCATTGCAGGAAAGTGAAAAGTGAAAGTGAAGTCGCTCAGCCTTGTCCAACTCTTAGCGATCCCATGAACTGCAGCCCACCAGGCTCCTCCGTCCATGGGATTTTCCAGGCAAGAGTACTGGAGTGGGGTGCCATTGCCTTCTCCATGTCCTTAATCATACATATATATATGAGTTTGGTTATATCTGTTGGGCTGTGCTGGGCCCTTGTCGCTACCCCAGGTTTTCTCTAACTGCAGTCAGCGGGGGCTCCTCTCTAACTGCTGTGCAGAGGCTTCTCATCGCAGTGGCTTCCCTTGTCGTGGAGCACAGGCTCTAAGGTACCCTGGCTTCAGGAAGGATTTGTGGCACATAGTTCAGTAATTTTGGCTGTGGCCTCTAGAGCACAGGCTCAATACTTGTGGGGCACAGGCTTATTAGTAGCTCTGAGGCACGTGGGATCTTCCTGGACCAAGGATCCATGTCTCCTGCTTTGGCAGGCAGATTCTTCACCAGTGAGCCACCAGGGAAGCCCCTCTCACAGGAGTTCTATGGTGTCATCTTATATTTAAGCCTTTAAGCCATTTTGAGTTTATTGTATATAGTGTGAGGGTGTGCTCTGATTTTGCATGCAACTGTCCAACTTTCCCAACACTACCTGAAGAAACTGTCTTTTATCCATTGTATATTCTTGATTCCTGTGTCAAAGATTGACTGTAGGTGTATGGGTTTAATTCTGGGCTTCCTAGTCTGTTCCATTGATCAATATGTCTGTTACTGTGCTGATACCATGCTGTTTTCATTACTGTAGCTTTGTAGTATCAACAATGAACTTTNCGTCCATGGGATTTTCCAGGCAAGAGTACTGGAGTGGGGTGCCATTGCCTTCTCCATGTCCTTAATCATACATATATATATGAGTTTGGTTATATCTGTTGGGCTGTGCTGGGCCCTTGTCGCTACCCCAGGTTTTCTCTAACTGCAGTCAGCGGGGGCTCCTCTCTAACTGCTGTGCAGAGGCTTCTCATCGCAGTGGCTTCCCTTGTCGTGGAGCACAGGCTCTAAGGTACCCTGGCTTCAGGAAGGATTTGTGGCACATAGTTCAGTAATTTTGGCTGTGGCCTCTAGAGCACAGGCTCAATACTTGTGGGGCACAGGCTTATTAGTAGCTCTGAGGCACGTGGGATCTTCCTGGACCAAGGATCCATGTCTCCTGCTTTGGCAGGCAGATTCTTCACCAGTGAGCCACCAGGGAAGCCCCTCTCACAGGAGTTCTATGGTGTCATCTTATATTTAAGCCTTTAAGCCATTTTGAGTTTATTGTATATAGTGTGAGGGTGTGCTCTGATTTTGCATGCAACTGTCCAACTTTCCCAACACTACCTGAAGAAACTGTCTTTTATCCATTGTATATTCTTGATTCCTGTGTCAAAGATTGACTGTAGGTGTATGGGTTTAATTCTGGGCTTCCTAGTCTGTTCCATTGATCAATATGTCTGTTACTGTGCTGATACCATGCTGTTTTCATTACTGTAGCTTTGTAGTATCAACAATGAACTTTAAAAAAAAAAAATACCTATCTTATACACTGAATCTTTAAACTACAAAAGTATGTCATGTTGTACAAGTAATAATAAAGTGTGCAATATTTATAGAGCATTATATAGCTCTGTGAATACACTAAAACACCACTGGTTCCTAGCTCTTAGGTAAAGTGAATGGGGAACGGGAATAACTACTAATATGTATGGAATTTCTTTTGGCAGCATTGAAAATGCTCTAAAATTATATCCTGGTGATGACTGAACTGTGTGAACAAATCTAAAAACACCACTAAATGGAAAAGCTTTATACTTTCTGCCTCTATGAATTTGCCTATGCTCAACATTTCACAGAAATGGAATATAACAGTATATGTTTTTGTGACTACTTTTTTTAATCATGAATTCCAAATAGCAATAATTCCCACAGAATGTTCTCCTTGAGTTTGACTGACCTCTTGTCTCCACAGATAACCAGTATTACAAATGATCAAATGTAGTTCCAACGTGGAATAATATCTTCATTTTATTCAAGAGTAAAGTGTGAAACAATCAAAACATACGTCAGAACGTCGGTCATTCATCAAGGATAAGCCACAAGCACAACACACTTTTAAGTTTAATCTTGATTATTAACATTTTTCTCCATCACTTTTAAAGTCTAGACTAAGGATCAGCAAACTTTTTTTTAGCAGGACTCACAGCACATATTTCAGGCTTGTGGGTCACAAAGTTTCTGTTGCAACTACTCAACATTCCCATTGTAGTATGAAAGCAGGCATAAGCAACATGCAAGTAAGTGGATGTATTCTAGGAAGATCCAGTTTACAGCAACAGATCACAGGCCCAGAGGCCGTACAACAGGAGAAACAATCAACAGAATTTATTTATAGTGTTTATCAATGTCTGATATGTAAATGCTTCCACCACGCCCACCGTGATTTCAACCACCGGTATGACATCACTGAACGCACAGTCAAGCAGAGGCGCATAGTAGGGGTGGCCTGGCCCTCTGCTAATAGGAGGAGACAGAGTACTCGCGTGTCAGTGTGCTCAGAAAAGCACAGTATGCGAAACGGGAGGTCCCCTGACGTGTGCGTGTCTCTCAGTCCTGCCCGACTCCTTTCGACCCCATGGACTGTAGCCTGTCAGGCTTCTCTGTCCACGGGGATTCTCCAGGCAAGAATACTGGACTGGGTTGCCTGGTTGTCCTCCAGGGGATTTTCCCAACCAAGAGACTGAAACCAGATCTGCCACACTGCGGGCACTTTCTTTACTGTCTGAGCCACCAGGGGAGCCATAAGGCATCCTCACGTTCTATTTTCCGGCATGATTACTGATGGTCTTTGCTCTGGCTGTTTTCTCGAAAGATAAGTTATAAGGGAAAAGAAAGCTTCATCTATTTTCATCAAGCTCCCAAGCAGTATTCATCGTTGATAGAAAACCAATTAATGCTATAAGTGGCTGAGGACATTCTATTTTCTTATGAAGTAATAAACAGAATAGTCTACATAGATTTTAAAGATATAAGAAAGTCAGTTTCTAATAAACACATGAACAAACCTTACTCCAGCAATGGATTTTTTTGTGTGTGACTTAAAAGGAACAACAAAGAAACATATGTATGTATAAGGTTATATTGGATTTCAATGACAACTGAAATATTCGCTGTCTTCGGTAATTCAACAGTATAGTTTCTTTTTAAATTGTAATAAAAATTCTAAAATATTATAAGACGTTGATGACATGGATATAACATTACTGGACTTGAATTCCTTATATATTAACACGACTTTGATGAGTGCCTACAAGATGGCCGGTCACTCTGCTAATACGAAGGCTGCAGAGATGAACAAGACGTTCCGTTTCCATTTCTAACACTCTCATCCAGGTTCTTGTCGCTCATGTTAGGATGACTGCAGTTGTCTTCCAGCTCATACATCCAACTCATACATACTTCCTGCTTCCTTTAATTCACCTTACACATTACCATGTCAAAATTTCTAAAATACTACTTTAGTAATACCACTTTCATGTTGAAAAAGTCTAGTCTCCCTGGGGCTTCCCAGGTGGCTCAGTGGTAAAGAATCTGCCTGCCAGTGCAGGATACTCAAGAGACAGGAGTTCGATCCCCGAGTTAGAAAAATCCCCTGGAGGAGGAAATAGCAACCCACTCAGTATTCTTGCCCGGGAAATCCCATGGACAGAAGAGCCTGGCAGGCTATCATCCACAGAGTCACAAAGAATCAGACATGACTTAGCAACTAAACAACAAGAATAGTTACAATAAAGCACAAGCTTCTTGGCTTGGTATTCGAAGGCCTCAACACTGAAGTTCCCCTTCGGCCCTATATCTTCTTACACTCTCTCGGCTCCAACTACTCTTTGTCTCTCAACTATATCTTTGGAATTGGGACCATTGCCTTTTTATACATTCTATTATCCTGGTTTGGAATATTATGCAGCAAAAGGCTCTTCCCCATCCATCTAAATCAAAGTTTTAGTCGATCACCTCATCTTACCTGCCCTTTCCCTAAGGATCTAACTCCTGACTTCCTATCATTTGATTCTTCCTGTCATCTGTACCACGTACGGAACAATTATAGTTGTATGGACTATTGACTGTGTTGACTGAATTTGTCAGGACTCTTAGACATCCAACCAGAGCAAGATTTGACCAAAACAAAATTTACTGAAAGAATACTGGGGTAACTTACATTATTAAGGGATTGAACAATCCAATGGCAAGGTCAGAGGTTCAGCTGGAATGCAAGAGCAATTGAAAATGAGCAATTCCTGGTCTCTGGGTCTTGCCTTTGCTTCTCACAGTCTATTTCCTTCCAAGGTAGATGACTTCTTCCACATAACAGAAAATAGGATATCCAATAGTTGCTAAATATTTCCTTTCATCATGCTTCATTCCCCCATGAAAGAAAGCCTTTTTTTTTTCCTACTGAAGTCCAATCAGAAAGATACTAGAGAAGGATTCAGGTTGGCATGACATTGATCAGGCACCCAATTCCTGAGTTAGTCAGTTACAGCTACAGGCACAGCATTATTTAGTATTTGTGTGGCTACTGAGAAACCAACTGCAAAATATCAAGGGCTGTTCCTAGAGTAAAAAGAATACATATGAATAAGACACTAATCCTGAAAAATGTCTCATACACTCCACATCTTGACTTCCCACGTTAAGTGCACGAGCACTCATGTGTGTGGGCATGTTCAACACACACACACACACACATACACACACACACACTCACACACTCACACACACACATCCTGTTTTCAGGGGACCCGAGTGTCATAGCCATAAATGAAGACAGAGTTCTCATTGAAGTTGTTCAGTTGCCCAGTTGTGTCTACTCTTTGCAATCCCATGGACTGCAGCACACCAGGCCTCCCTGTCCTTCACCATCTCCCAGAGTTCATGTCCATCGCATTGGTGAGGCCATCCAGCCATCTCATTCTCTGTTGCCCTCTTCTTCTGCTTTCAATCTTCCCCAGCATCAGGGTCTTTTCCAATGAGTCAGCTGTTCGCATCAGGTAACCAAAGTATTGGAACTTCAGCTTCAGCATCAGTCCTTTCAATGAGTATTCAGGGTTGGTTTCCTTTAGGATGGACTGGTTTGATCTCCTTGCAGTCCAAGGGACTCTCAAGAGTCTTCTCCAATATCACAGCTCAAAAGTATCAATTCTTCAGTACACTGCCTTCTTTATGGTCCCGCTCTCACAACTGTATGTAACTACTAGAAAGACCATAGCCTTGACTCTTTGGACCTTTGTTGGCAAAATGATGTCTTTGCTTTTTAACACGCTGTCTAGGTTCGTCATAGCTTTCCTTCCAAAAAGCACTCGTCTTCTAATTTCAAGGCTGCAGTCACCATCCACAGTGATTTTAGAGCCAAAACTGTCAGTGCTCCCACCTTTTCCCCTATTTGCCATGAAGTGATGGGGCTGGAGGCCATAATCTTCAGTTGTGTGTTTTTTTTTAATATTTAGTTAAAGCCAGCTTTTCCACTCTCTTCTTTCACCCTCATCAAGAGATTCTTTCGTTCCTCTTTGCTTTCTGCCGTTAGAATGGTATCATCTAGGTTGTTGCTATTTCTCCCAGCACTCTTGATTCCAGCTTGTCACTCATCCAGCCTGGCATTTCTCATGATGTGTTCTGCATATAAATTAAATAAACGGCCTGACAATAAACAGTCTTGTAATACTCCTTTCTCAATCCTAAACCAGTTTTTCCATACAGGCTTCTAACTGTTGCTTCTTAACAAGTATACAGGTTTCTCAGGAGACAAGGAAGATGGTTTGGTATTCCCATCTCTTTAAGAGTTTTCCACAGTTTGTTATGATCCACACAGTCAAAGGCTTTAGTGTACTCAACGGAACAGAGGTAGATGTTTTTCTGGAATTCTCTTCCTTTCTCTGTGATCCAACGAATGTTCGCAATTTGATCTCTGGTTCAAATTTGATCTCTGGTTTTCTAAACTTTTCAGATTCAGTGATTGGGGAGTAAACTTGAATGACTGTGATGCTGAATGGTTTGCTTTGTAAATGAACCGAGAGCATTCTCATTTTTGAGGTTGCACCCAAGTACTGCAATTCAGGGTCTTTTGTTGACTATGAGGGCTGCTCCATTTCTTCTATGAGATTCTTGCCCATGGTAGTAGATATAATGGTCATCTGAATGAAATTCACCCACTCCTGTCCATTTTGGTTCACTGATTCCTAAGATGTCGATGTTTACTCTTGCTAGCTCTTGCTTGACCACATCCAATTTACCTCGATTCGTGGACCTAACATTCCAGGTTTCTATGCAATATTGTTCTTCACAGCATCGGATATTGCTTTCATCACCAGACAGAGCCACAACTGAAGCGTCGTTTCCCCTTTGGCCCAGCCGCTTCATTCTTTCTAGAGCCGTTAGTAGTTCCCCTCCACTCCTCGCCAGTGGCATACTAGACACCTTCTGCCTTGGGGGACTCGTCTCTCAGTAGCCCATCGCTCTGCCTTTTTATACAGTTCATGGGGTTCTGACGGCAAGTCTACTGGAGTGGTTTGCCACTCACTCCTCCAGTGGACCACGCTTTGTCAGAACTCTCCACTATGACCTTGGGTGTCCCCACACAGCACGGCTCATGGCTCCACTGAGTTACGCAAGCCCCTTCACCAAGGGGCAGTGACCCACGAAGGGGCTCACTGAAGTACCTGTAGATTCACCCTACAGTTCTGAGCTGGTTATCACCATGTCCCTGAGTGCCCAAGAGCCATGACCTGTGAAGCCATCTGTCAGTTTCCTCAGCCTTTCTGCATGCACAGCTGCTACTGCAGCCCTGTCCTCTCCGTCTCTGAACCCCTCCTCCTACAGGGCTCTAGGCTCTTGTCCAGTGAGTCAAACGAGGGCATGCCTGTCTCTAGTCCCACACTATTCAAGACTACCAGAAAACTCCACTTGACCCCACAGACTGTAGCCCGCCAGGCTCCTCTGTCCATGGAATTTTCCAGGCAGGAATACTGGAGTGGGTGTCATTTCCTCCTCCAGGGGATCTTCTTGATCCAGCAATCAAACCCGCATCTCCTTCATCTCTTGCACTGGCAGGCAGAGTTTTTTAAATCATTGCACCACCTGGGAAGCCAAGGACAATACAGCTTTTGGCAATTCAGCTCAAGACGGTAGGGAAATAAAAAATTCTCTGACATAATTCATTGGAATTATGAGGTTTGTGCTGGCAATACCGAAGGGCTGCTTGCCTCTGGGTTCTACCCAAAGGATCTGGAGTGCTCACCCTTTGTTCCCCTTGCATTCACTACCAACACTTCATTTTCTTACAGAAAAGAATCCGGGGTAACTGGATGACNAAGACGGTAGGGAAATAAAAAATTCTCTGACATAATTCATTGGAATTATGAGGTTTGTGCTGGCAATACCGAAGGGCTGCTTGCCTCTGGGTTCTACCCAAAGGATCTGGAGTGCTCACCCTTTGTTCCCCTTGCATTCACTACCAACACTTCATTTTCTTACAGAAAAGAATCCGGGGTAACTGGATGACTATCCAGAAGTCATGCTTAGAAGACTCCTGGAATCCTGATGCAGCATCCTAGGACCAGAAACTAAGTGGAAGTATTGGTAAGGGACAGACAGTCTAAAAAGCAGAGAGTCTAAGACAATATCCAGCATGAGGACTGAACCTGGGAGACTTCCCACTCAACCCAGGATGTAGGACTTGATACCATAGAGCATCCTGGGAAGAACTAGGTAGAACGGGGACCACCCACAAATCCTCCTTCCCATCATGAAGCAATGGATTCAAGAGGGAGAGCCAGACCTGAAGCAAAGACCTCTTGAAAATTCTTCTGAAATCTGGACATGCGTAACCTGCCAGGAGCTTAAGTTGCGTAATGCGGGGCTTCATGCTTCCCTTCCACCATGAAAACCTAGTCCCCCTCCATTGCATTGTTGAGTCCAGGGTCAGCAGAGTCATTTCCCACTGCTGGAGTCGGTCATCTAGACAGGCTGCCTCTCCGTGATGCTCCCAGGCACCGCCTGGATCACCTAAAGAGACGACAGGTAGGTAGGTAGATACATAGGTATCACATATGTATCATAGGATTTTCACACTAATCTCTTTAAATTGGGTTTTATTTCAAATGACACTACCATAGTCAGCACAAACACACCTTTTTTGTGTTTCACTTTATTGAGCTTCACGGATACTGCTTTTTTTTTTTTTTTTTTTGAAAATTGAAGGTTTGTGGCAACCCTGTCTCAGGCAAGTCTTTTGGTACTATTTTTCAACAGCATTTGTTCACTGCATGTCTCTGTCACATTTTGGTAATGTTTGCAATATTTCAAACTTTTTCATTAATATATTTGTTATAGTGATTTCTGATGAGTGATCTTTTATGTTACTATTGTAATTGTTCAAGGGCACCATGAACTGCACCCATGTAAGGCAGAGCTGGATCATGGAAAAAGCAAGAGAGTTCCAGAAAAA
>SJYA01013567.1:0-10947 GCA_006410615.1 Neotragus moschatus
CTGCCGTCTATGGGGTTGCACAGAGTCGGACACGACTGAGCGACTGAACTGAACTGAACTGAATAAGTCTCCTTAAGTGCAAACTGTTCAAAGTCTGTAATTTCCTCAGGTTGTATCTTATCATTCAAAGTGTGAGGTGGAGGGAGATGGGCAGTTCAACCCACCTATTACCTATGTTTGTTGGGAAGCTAAGGACAGTCTGAAAAGAAGGACCTCAGAAGGTTTGAGAGCATATAAGATGGTGCAGTAAAAGAGAGGATGATTTGAAGCACAGACTGATCTATAAAAGAGGAATGACCCCTGGTAAGCTTACAGAAAGAAACAATCTCTACCATCTTATTTGCTCCTTAAAGAGTCCATCTATTCATTCATCCATTCATTCTTGTCTTCATTTATTCATAACTTTAAGAATATACCAGGTACCATAGCAGAAATCACTGGTGAAATATATGCTTCTTTGAATTATAAGATGTATCTACAACAGAATTGTAAGCCCTCAAGCTCATTACACAGTATTAATTAATGTNTAAGCTTACAGAAAGAAACAATCTCTACCATCTTATTTGCTCCTTAAAGAGTCCATCTATTCATTCATCCATTCATTCTTGTCTTCATTTATTCATAACTTTAAGAATATACCAGGTACCATAGCAGAAATCACTGGTGAAATATATGCTTCTTTGAATTATAAGATGTATCTACAACAGAATTGTAAGCCCTCAAGCTCATTACACAGTATTAATTAATGTGACCCAAGAAATTGCTAGTGATTCTTTTTCTTTTTTAAAATTGTATTTATTTATTTTTGGTTGTGCTGGGTCTTCATTGCTGCTCGGGCTTTTTTCAGGTTGAAGTAAGCAGGGGCTACTCTCTCTTTGGGATGCATGGGTTTCTCACTGCAGAGGCTTTTCTGGCTGTGGAGCACAGGCTCTAGGGCGCATGGACTCAATAGTTGTAGCCCCTGGGCTCTAGGGCACAGTCTCAATGGTTGTGGCACATGGGCTTAGTTGCTCTGTGGCATGTACGATCCTCCCAGGCTAGAAATCATACCCGCGTCTCCTACATTGGCAGGCTGATTCTTTACCACTGAGCCTCCAGGGAATCCCCATTGCTAGTGATTCATTTCGACTGCCACCTGGTAATGTGCTGACCAAATAGTATTTTGCTGCAACCCACGACCACCCCAATAAAGACAAGTTGAGATAACTTTGGGGTAGGAGAAAAGAAAGAGTCAGAAGAGGATAAGGGCCGCGAAGCCATGTACTGAGGGATAGTATAGATTTCACAAGGGCAAGGAGAAACACACAGGATGTTCTAGGGTGATTTTGGACACCTAAGCCCAAGGACAGTGCTCAGTTTGAATTACTATCAGTTCTATTGACCCACACATGTGACAAAAGTATGAGATATGTGTAAAATCAAGCAAGCTTAAGGGAATAAATTCCCACTGCAGAAATTTATGTGATGAATTTGTAGCAATAATGACTACCTCATATATAATATTTACTATTCTGTTTGCTGAGAAGGGGGCCACAGAGGATTAGATGGTTGGATGGCATCACTGACTCATTGGACATGAGTTTAAGCAAACTCCAAGAGATACTGAAGGACAGGGAAGCCTGGCATGCTGTAGTCCATGAGGACATAAAGAGTCAGATGCGACTTAGTGGCTGAGCAGTAACAGTCCTCAAAAGAATCCTTTGAATGAGGGACTACTCCCTCATCATTTTACAGATGAGGGAGTCTTTTACATATGGAAAATAAGAAAGTTATGTGAATTGTTTAAGGTCATGAATAAAGAAAGTGGTAGAGATAATGACTGAATTCAGGAACCAAGCTTCAAAGTCCCTGGCCCTGCCCCTAAAATAATAAAGCTTTCTATTTTTCATAGAGTAACTCAAGTATCAAAAACACTTAAGCATTGATCACTTTAAATATTTTGTTTCCTTTAATCTTTATAGAACCGTGTGGTGATCACTATAAATATTTTTCTTTAAAAAATCAAAGAAACAGTTGCTCAGACAGAGGTTTTTTGTTTGTTTGTTTGTTTGGAATCATATAGGTGGCACTAGTGGTAAAGAACTTGCATGCCAATTCAGGAGTCACAAGAGGTGTGGATTTGGTCTCTGGGTTGGGACAATCCCCTGGAAGAGGGCATGACAAACCACTCTAGTAATCTTGCCCAGAGAATCCAACGATCAGAGGAGCCTGGTGGGCTACAGTCCATGGGTTGCAAAGAGTTGGACATGATTGAAGCTTCTTCCAGGCAGCAGGCATATAACCAAAAAAGGATCTGGGCCAACACTTTTTGCTCTCTGTTCTGTGTGTTTGCCTTTTCATACTGTTCATGGGGTTCTCAAGGCAGGAATACTGAATGGTTTGCCATTGCCTTCTCCAGTGGACCATGTTTTGTCAGAATTTTCCACCATGACCCGTCCATCTTGGGTGGTCCCTCATGGCATTGCTTATAGTTTCATTGAGTTAGATAAGGCTGTGATCCATGTGATCAGTTTGGTGAGTTTTCTGTGATTGTTGTTTTCACTCTGTCTCCCCTTTGATGGAGAAGGATAAGAGGCTTGTATGGAAGAGACTGACTGTGGGGGAATCTGGATCTTGTTCTGGGGGGTGGGGCCATCCATGCTTAGTAAATCTTTAATCCAATTTTCTGTTGATGAGAAGGGCTGTGTTCCCTCCCTGTTGTTTGGCCTGAGGCCAAACTATAGTAGAGGTAAGGGTAATGGGGACCTCCTTCAAAAGGACTTATGCCCACACTGTTTTATTCAGTGCCCCTGACCCCGCAGCAGGCCTCTGTCAACCCACACCTTCACCAGAGACTCCTGGACACTCACAGGCAAGTCTGGGTCAGTCTCTTGTGGGGACACTGCTCCTTTCTCTTGGGTCCTGGTGCACACAAGGTTCTTTTTGTGCCGTTCAAGAATCTGTTTCCCCAGTCAGTGACATAATAGTGACAGAGTTTATTTTCTTGGTCTCCAAAATTACGGCAGATGGTGACTCCTGCAGTAAAATTAAGACACGCTTGCTCTGTAGAAGAAAAGCTATGACCAACATAGACAATATATTAAAAAGCAAAGATATTACTTTGCCGACACAGGTCCATCTAGTCAAGATATGGTTTTTCCAGCAGTCATGTATGATGTGAGAACTGGACCATAAAAAAAGATGAGCACTGAAGAATTGATGCTTTTCAACTGTGGTGCTAGAGAAGAGTTAGAGTCCTTTGGAGAGCAAGGAGATCAAGCCAGTCAACCCTAAAGAAAATTAGTCCTGAATATTCACTGGAAGGACTGATACTGAAGCTGAAACTCCAACACTTTGGCCACTTGATGCAAACAACTGAATCACTGGAAAAAATCCTGATGCTTGGAAAGATTGAAGGGGACAACAGAGGATGAGATGGATGGATGGCATCATCAACTCAGTGGACATGAATTTGAGCAAGCTCTGGAAGTTGGTGGTGGACAGGGAAGCCTGGCGTGCTCCAGTCCATGAGGTTGCCAAGAGTTAGACATGACTGAGTGACTGAACTGAACTCTGCGTGTTGTATCTTACCTGCCTCGGTTGAATTTGGATCTTACTTTTTTTAAGAAGTGGTGCAATTGTGGAATTAAAACTCTCTAAACAAGAAGGAATACGGGCAGTCACCCACTGCTTACTCTCATTTGGCAGAGAGTGAGAATGAGGCTGAGGAAGTCTTGCCCACTGTGGTGGGTCTGGGGGTGAGTTCATGTCCAGGAACTTATTTAACTTCTTTTTTGCATAAGAACAGTTAAAAACAATTTTATAAAGANGAAGGAATACGGGCAGTCACCCACTGCTTACTCTCATTTGGCAGAGAGTGAGAATGAGGCTGAGGAAGTCTTGCCCACTGTGGTGGGTCTGGGGGTGAGTTCATGTCCAGGAACTTATTTAACTTCTTTTTTGCATAAGAACAGTTAAAAACAATTTTATAAAGAACATTCATGATCCATACAGTGACCCGATTCTGCCAAGCTCTCGTCTTACCTTAGTCTCTAATGAGCTGTGCATTTTTGGTAGCCCATCATCTTCTCAGGCTTCAGCTCTGTCATCTGAAAAAAATGAAAAGAAACTGAATCATCTCATCAAAGTAACTATTTGAGAAGCCAGGAGAGAAAAAAGGGGACGGAGTGACCAGAGCTTTGGGTCCTCATTTCTGCTTCCTATTTCAGTCTGTCTTATACTTGGTACTCTTTGGCTTTATGCATTACAGTTCTGATATTGTGTGCTTGAAAATATGGGACTAGATGATTTTCTGGTGTCTTCTTTGATATTGCAAGAGTGCCAGGTCTGTCTCTGGCTAGGGTTACACAGGAATTGCTGAACAAATGTGAAGGATGAAAAAGAATTCCTCATCCAGCACACCTGCCTACCTTTGGCAGACACAGACCAGGGTGCATTCTGAACAAGTGGAAAAATAGAGTACCTTTATCAAAGGAGTCAACAAGACTAGTGCCTTAGCATATGGACTGAGGTCCAGGAATCAAGGCCTGGATGGCAGTATAATTTAACTGAAATCTCCTGTGAATGGTGAGAGGCAGAGCAGATGGGGAAACGGGAGGAGGATCAGAGACCCCTGATACACTAATGAATCTTCTGTTTCTGCTGTTTCACACAGAAAAACGGATACTTTAAGAGACTTATGAGTGTTTTGGTAGATCCAAATGCCACAGTTCAGGGAAAGTAAAATTGGGGCAGTAAGAACCTCTTACTGTAAGAGTTCTTAATAGTAAGAACTATTTTCTGAGTCTCTCTATAATTGCATCTCCCATTTATTCCCCCTTATATGTATGCCTTTCCATCTGTTACTAATTATTAAAACCATCTCTCTACCTATCCTTTATATAAAATATTCTCCTCTTTCTCCCCTCACTTAGATGTGATCATTAGACCCATCATTTTTGCTAAATGATCCTAAACTAGTTGCATAGCCTTTCTGAGCCTCAGTTGCCTCATGTAGTGTAAGTTATATATCCATTATAGTGGGCACTCACTGAATAGTATTACTCCTATTACTACTAATATGTTGATGGTAAATATATGTGCTGTGCTTAATCACTCAGTCATGTCTGATTCTTTGTGACCCCACGGACTGTAGCCCACCAGGCTCCTCTGTCCATGGGGGTTCTCCAGGCAAGAATACTGGAGTGGGTTGTCATTCCCTCCTCCAGGGGATCTTCCCAATCTAGGGATTGAACCCAGGTCTCCCACATTGCAGGCAGATTCTTTACCAGCTGAGCCACAAGGGAAGCCCTATAAGGACTAGAAAGCCCTCTAACAGAGAGGTCAGTCTCTATACCAGATAGGTTTCAGCAACTATTTAAAAAACAGAGAATAATAATATTTAACCTATCTAGCCTTGCCTCAATGGGGAGGCATTGCTGAAATGTGAGAGTGCATGGTGAATGTGAACTGCTGTACCAGTGTGCACAGTCTGTAGGAATTCTGTTTGTGCGGAGGAGTCCAGATGACATGGACACCTGCTCAGAGGCTCAGCAGCACAAGCTGAGCCTGAAAATCTTTGAGCGGTATGTCCAAACAAGTCTCATGTTCCCCATGTTCTGAGTTAGTTCTCAGGCAGCTGTACTGAACTTTCACATCCTTAGCAAGCCCAGATCTTTCTTTCCACTTCCCTTTAGTCAAACAGAGGAGCCTTGTCCATTGCTGAATTATTACTGCTGCATACCCCTTGTTTGGAGGACCTGGATACTGAGACTCCCTTAGGGAAAGCATGAGAGCCAGATCTATGCAGCTAAGGAAATCCTCCCACAAAACTTTTCTTCTGAGCAACTCAGGGGAACAGAGCAATGTGCTAACTAGTTTTTTAATGAGAAGACAAATGAGGACCAGTTTAGTTGAACTGGGGAAACCAGAGAGTGAGGCTAGGGAACTGTTCCCAGGAGAGGCCGTGCCTGCTTAATGAAGCTGAGCCTCAACTTCAGTGATTATCTGCATTTTTCTCTGCAGAGACTTCTCCCTGCCTGAGTGGGGGATCTGGGAGATTTGGGGGAGGCCCCACTTTTCTCCTCTTACCTTCCTCAATTAATACTAATTGCGAAGGTGAGTATGCAGAGCAGGAAGTGAAAAAAAGCAGCTCTAGAAAACAGTCCTCCTAGGAATCCTTTCTCCAGGCCTGCGGGGAGACACCAGCCTCCCAGCTTTGTCTGAACCATAGAGAAGGGCATGTGTTCCCTACACTCATAGGAGGCCCTGTGGACATAAAGTGGGAGTCAGGAGGCCTGAGCTTTAATCATGGCTCTGTCACTAACTCTGACCCAAAGTGGGTCACACACCTTTCCTGACCTATGCTAAACTATGGACATTGGACTTCATGAATTACTTGGTTTCTTTGAGCTGTAATTTTATGAATTATGATGAATGATGTGGTTTTCATTCTGATACCCAGGGCAACAGCATCAAGAAACAAGAGTGTAGTAGCCTCATTTCTGCTTTAAAAAAAAAAAAAAAAAGTTTATTGAGTGTAAAAGAAGGAAAGGGAGAAGTAAGAATATAAGAGTAAGATAAATACAAGCCCCAAGAGATACCACACCCCAACAGAAGAGGCATATATACCATCTAGATTCAAACAGAGGAATGTGTTGCCAGACTTGCTTGCCACTTTCATAACAATTTTTAAATTCTCATTTCCTGTTTAGGGGGGAAAAAAACAAAGCTCTATCATTTCCTTTCAAAAAAAAAAAAATGAAGCAGTTCTAATCATCTGCCTGTCTGCACATCTCTGCTTGTCTACAGACCTATAGACACATCTATGGCACTATAACTCTCAAACAGTACCAAAAAATCAGAATTACAAGTACAATTTTCAGTGTTCGTAATCATATAAAGGGGCTTCCCAGGTGACGCTAATGATAAAGAACCTACTTGCCAATGCAGGAGACATGAGACCCGGGTTTGATTCTTGGTTTGGAAAGATCCCCTGGAGAAGGACATGGCAACCCACTCCAGTATTCTTGCCTGGATAATCCCATGGACAAAAGAGCCTGGAGGGCTACAGCTCATGGGCTTACACGGAGATGAACATGACTGAAGTGACAGCATGCATGCACGCACGCACACAATTGTATAAAGAACACACAGTAAGAAAACCCTGGGTTTGAATCAACAGTTGTAAAATAACAATCACAAAGCAGCAGTTCTAAAATACAGTACAATTTAGATAACCCCATTTTGCCTCATTTGCAAAACTAAAATGTTAATCGCAGCTGTCTTTTAGGTTGTTGGGAGACTTAAGATAATTTATGTTGGAATGCAGTAAGTGCTAAAAAAATAAAACCAAACTTTGTTGATTGCTATTATTATCAGCATTATAGTTACATTTCTAATACCTAACAGAACCAAGGAGATGATTAAAATTCACCAGTGGAATTCAACAAGGGGGGGAATCCTCAAAGTCTTAGTTCTCTAGAGTCACAGTGTCCCTGCAGAAGTGTCAACTACTCATAGACCAAGCTGCTTAAAAGTAGTCAGTACCACTTCGTAACCTTAGTTTTAGTAGTTTTCAAGGATTTGAACTCTTCTTCTGACAAACGGCAAGCAGACCAGAATGTGGTTGTAAGTGGGATGGTAGGAGAGATGGAGAAGGAGTCTTTCTGTTTATGTATGGAAAAGTTGAATTGTTTAGGATGAATTTGATTGGAAGTTGTCTGCTTGGGAACAGAATCCCTGCACTGTAAATGAGTTGCTTCTCTCCCTTTCAGATTATTTCCCAGTATTTCCTCCTACTGAGGAATAACAGGATCACTGATTGATTCATTAATTCATTCGTCAGTATTTGTTGAGCACTTATGTGCTAAACACTGTACTATGTTGCTGCTGCTGCTAAGTCACTTCAGTCGTGTCCAACTCTGTGTGACCCCATAGACGGCAGCCCACCAGGCTCCCCTGTAGAACACTGGAGTGGGTTGCCATTTCCTTCTCCAATGCATGAGGGTGAAAAGTGAAAGTGAAGTCACTCAGTCGTGTCCGACTCTTAGCGATCCCATGGACTGCAGCCCACCAGGCTCCTCCGTCCATGGGATTTTCCAGGCAAGAGTACTAGAGTGGGGTGCCATTGCCTTCAGGTACTGGTAAAACTGGCCATTTTTACATAATAAATATTTTCTAATTATTTAATATGTACTTCAGAACAGTTTATAAATGTTGGATTCAAAAATGCCATGTCAGATAAAATTTCTTAAGCTGTTCATGTGTTAGCCAAATCTTTTGAATCTTAATCATAACTATTTGTTAGCCTTGTTGTTTCGACAACTGAGAGAGATGATGACATCTCCAGTGTAACGGTAACTGTCAATTTCTCATTGTAATTCTTTTGAATTTCTCCATACATTTTTATATAGTTTATATATATACAGTTTTTCCCTACAATCTGAAAGGAGAGTATTTCTCTGAAACCTTTCATAAGCCAAAAAAATGGCATAAAGCAAAGAGTACCCTGCCTCCCACTTTTCAAAAGTTTGCCTTATACCACTTTACTTTTGCCAAAAACCTGTATTAGTATATTTTTTGCTAACTGAAAGAAATACAAAGAAGACTTTCACTTTTACAAAAAAAAAACCTTATTGAGGTAAAAATTGTTAGGCAGTCAGTGTAGAGGTCAGAGCTGTGTTTCTTTTTCTAATTTCAATTTTAATTTTCACACACAAGCATTTTCCTTCATTAAAAGCTATATTTACTCCTTCAGTTTCCAGGCATTCAGAGGAATGCTTCCCTGGTCTGGAGGGTCATAAAACATTCAGACCCAGGACAAGACAATCACTAACTGCTGTCCAGTTTATAAAGGAGGAAAAACTCCAGGTAGGCAATTAGCTGCTAAATACACATCTAGCCCCTCAATAATGGTCTGGGTGTCTTGAGAAAGGGTCAAAGGATGACGTTGCAATGTCTAGAAAAACCTGAGAAACTGGAGGATCCGAGAAATTCATAAAAATGACAAACCAGATACTGCAACATTTAAACTGATTTGTCAGAAATTCCACATATCACATGTCTAACTCTGAGCCAACCAAAAATGAACAGATCAACTCTAATAAAGATATAAAAACTGAGGTTATTCCCACCTTTGGGAGCCCTCTCCATCCCTTCTTAGTATCTATGCTGAGGACTCTGTATCTCCATCCTTTAAAACAAACTTTGCCTGCGTGTGTGTTTGCGGAATTCATTCTTTAACTCCGTGAAGAGAACCCGGTTTCCCATTTCATTATCGCGCCAATACGGATGCTTGTTAAAAGTGGAGTGGCATAATATGAACTTTTGGAAAGCAGAAGATACTTGTACAAATATCAGTGTATATACTAGTAAATACTGTGGTGTTGGAGAAGACTCTTGGGAGTCCCCTGGACTAAAAGGAGATCCAACCAGTCCATCTTAAAGGAGATCAGTCCTGGATATTCATTGGGAGGACTGGTGTTGAAGCTGAAACTCAAATACTTTGGCCACCTGATGCGAAGAGCTGACTCATTTGAAAAGATCCTGATGCTGAGAAAGATTGAGGGTGGGAGGAGAAAGAGATGACAGAGGATGAGATGGTTGGATGGCATCACTGACTCAATGGATATAGGTTTGGGTGGACTCCAGGAGTTGATGATGGACAGGGAGGCCTGGTGTGCTGCGGTTCATGGGGTCACAAAAAAATGGAAAAAATATGATGTGCTGTTATATTGAGTAATGTAAAATATGTGTATACATATATATAATATGAATATATAAATTAAATCATATTTTCTCAGGGGCTGACTATATTGTAATTATGTAGTGAAACCTACAAATCTACCCTATCTGTATTGATTTTTTTTTCCTAAAACTCTATTTTAAGCTACACTATTATGTGAAACCCTGTATCAAGTTCACAGGACAAAAATCTCTGGAACTGACCAAGCCCCATAGCAACTGTTGCTACAACCCTCCAGTTCCCTGACCCTATATTAGGTAAAATACCCACCCTATTACCTGTCCTATAGCATCCTAACCAATCACCTAATGCCACCCTTCCAGTAGGGACTTCTCCGTCTTGAGGTTATAAAAATTGGCTACTAGCCTGTGAAAAACTTTTGACTCTCCCTTGAGCAGACCAGCTGTTCTAATCTTGTCTCCCAGTCTAATAAACCTTATTCTCCTCTCATTCTGTCTCATGTCTGGACATTCTTTTCCAGCCTATGCATGGATCATGACATATGTATCTATGTATCCAACCTTTAAGTGATTTTATGTTCATGTGTATTTTGAAAACAACACACAGCTGGATTTATTTTTAATCCAAATTGAAAAAAATTATCTCCTGTCCATTTATGTACCTATTTTATGTATATATTTTAGCTTGATTCTTTCATCTTACTTCATTAGAATTTGTAACACTAGTGTATGCTTTCTTCTCCTTTCTTGTCAGTTTCTTTAAAAATCTTTATCTTCTTTTTAAGAACAAGTGCCTTAGAGAATTCTCATATTCTCTGGTCCCTCCCAACTCCAGCCTACCACATTGACATACATACTTTCTGCATTCTTCTCTTTTGTTCTGGCTTTACTTATTTATAAGACATCTAATGAAGGCATTTGCTCACACTTACTTCTCTTTTTTTTTTTTTCTGGCTGCCAATATTTTTTAGATTTATTTATTTTCTTATTGAAAAGCTCTTCCCAAACAGTTGTTGATGAGGGCTTTTGTGTTGCAAAACTAGTGAAACTTTAAATATTGAGAATTGTTTTAATTTAACTGTGTTAAAATGCATACCATAAATATAACCATTTTTAAACACAGCCCTATCTCATTTTATTGTGATTCACTTTATTGCACGTGGAATATATTGTGTTTTTACAAACTGCGGGTCTGTGGCAACCCAAGTTCTAGTAAGTCTATCCACACCATTTCTCAACAGCATTTATTTATTTTTTTTTCTT
>SJYA01013569.1:0-10944 GCA_006410615.1 Neotragus moschatus
TTTTTTTTTTCCTACTCAATGCATTTATTATGATAAATTTTCCTACAGTTAAGATACTATATCTATTTTGATATTCTGTTCAAGAGATTTTATTCAATTAATTCAAGAGACTTTCTAATTCCTCTCTTGTTTGGTTTCCAAATATTTCCTGTCTTCTCTTTTAAAGTACTTTTTTCCCTCTGGCCCCTTTTTAAGATACTCTCTTCTTTACTGGTTTTAATCAGTTTGATTTTGATGTACCTTCGTGTTATTTTCTCTAGATTTCTTGTATTAAGGGTTCATTGACTCCTCAGGTTCATGTGTTTATATGTTGCAATGCAGCTGCTTCAGTGAGATGAGTGGTGTCGTGTCCATATCACATCTACTGCTTCTTGCTTTCATATCTGTATGAGGAACACGTGAACTCTTAAAAGTACTGAATGAGTTTAATATTGTGATAAATTGTTAGTTCTTGATCAGGAGTGGAGGACTCTGCCTTGTCTTTTAAAGATATCTTCAGCAGTTTTGTGATATTGTAAAAAGTATGTTGATTTCCTTATTGTGAACTCTTAAAAGTACTGAATGCATTTAATATTGTGATAAATCATTAGTTCTTGATCAGGAGTAGAGGACTCTGCCTTGTCTTTTAAAGATATCTTCAGTGGTTCTGTGATATTGTAAAAAGCATGTTGATCTCCTTCTTATTGGATTTAATTAAAATTGAACCTATGCTTGGTAGTTCAGAGGAACTCATAGGACAGAGTTGATATTAGTATTTAATCCAAATTTTGCTTCAATAACTTGAAATAACTTAATTTTACACTTTACTATTTTCAAAAAATTACATGTCAAGCATGTTTATTATACAGTTCAAAAAATACAGGGGTATGTAAAAAGTAAGTAATCTTACCCTTTGCCCCTTCAGTTCTGCTTATCTGGAGGTATCTTAGCACTTTGGTGTATTTCCTTCTATACCTTTATATTAATACGTGCTCATACACACACATACAAATATCTCTGTCTGTAATATATATATATATTTATCTATTTATATCCATACACATAGTTTCATTTCTTTCCAGTATGGAATCATCCCATATATATTACTCAGACACTCAAATGTTTACTTTAACAATATGAGATTTTCTTAGATACCGTCTGGTTTCCTGTTTTGTTAAATAGGAATGTGGAAACTTTTCACAAGAAGAAAAAATAAAACTTTAAAAGCAAATCAGAGTTATCTTTTCTTTAGACTGCAAAATAAAGTTACCTTACTTTATGGACAAGCTAGAGGCCATGAAGTTACTAAGTAAAAATGTCTCGAGAATATATGGAGACTGAAAGAGCTGGAACATACAGTGGAAAACAAGGAGCAAAAAAAAATCGAGAGACCTAAGATAAAACGAGAGTGGTTCAGATTATGCTGGAAGAGAATGAGTAAAACTGAGAAGGAAATAGGGGTGTAGTGAAGTAATACAAAATTTTGAAATGAGTGTCATTCCGTGTTTTTCTGTGTGGTATTATTTTTCCTTTTCATTCGTTAGTTTTAGTATTAGAAACAACATTGCTTTCAACTTTCAGTATCTCTAACCATTAGCCCTTTTATACGCTCCATTCTAGTTTAGAGATAAAATCGAGATGGGGGTAGGTTTTAAACATGTATTCAAGCTTTAAAGTTTTGAAGAACATAGTGATGTTTTTTTCTAGCCATGTTAGTTGCTTCTGTGATGGCCCATCAGTTAAAATGCCCTTGCAGAGGTATGACACAGTGTTGGAGATTTATTTCAAAAAGATTAGAGTGGAGATATGGGAATCAGTGAAACAGAAGTATAAATGAAATGACTTTGAAAAAAAAATGCCCTTCTGAATTAATTGAACTGATTGAAAAAAATAAAGGCAAATTATCCATCTTTTAATGATTCAGAAATAATCCCACTTACAGTCAGGTGGTAAAATAAATGACAGAGTTCGACAACCACCTCAGGGCACTAGCAGCCTGGGTGTTAAGCTTCCTGTTTTAGGGATAACATTTTTAGGGTGAGCCCTCAGCGAATATAATCAAAGTGTTTGTTGCTCAGTCTGTCCGACTGACTCTTTGTGACCCCACCAGGCTCCTCTGTCTATGGAATTCTCCAGGCAAGAAAACTGGAGTAGGTAGCCATTCCCTTCTCTAGGGGATCTTCCCAACCCAAAGATTGAACTTGGGTCTCCTGCATTGCAGGCAGATTATTTACCATCTGAGCCACCAGGGAAGCCCCCAGCAAGTATGGTAAGTGGAATGATGGTGACGAGTTTTCCATATTGTGGTTTAAGCTGGTGTAGCTTTTAGAATATAGCCTTTGGGGATATTTCCTGAGATAAAAATGGGCATGCTTTGTAGGATAATAAATCCTCATATGTAGTGATATTAAAGTTTCAGTGGAGTGATCTGGGCTTAATTTTTCTCTCTCTCTCTCTTTTATTCCCCCCAGATATGTGTCACAAAGATGTCCACACGAAACTGCCCAGGAATGGACTCAGTGATCAAACCCCTGGACACAATTCCTGAGGATAAGAAAGTCAGGGTTCAGAGGACACAGAGCACTTTTGACCCGTTTGAGAAACCCGCTAACCAAGTCAAGAGGGTGCATTCTGAGAACAATGCTTGCATTAACTTTAATAAGAGTTCCTCCGCTGGCAAAGAGTCTCCTAAAGTTCGGCGGCACTCCAGCCCCAGCTCGGTAAGTGCGGTCTTCTCACTTACCAACGGGTGAGCAGACCAAGTGGCACGATGCGCAGGGAGACAGCAGGTGGCTTTATCAGCACATTATTATATATTCTCTCCTTAGGTGGTTCAGCATTTTCTGGAAGAGAGTGTGCAGGCATGTGCAAGTACCAACTACATATACAAACTCTTGATTCACAGGCACCCAGCAAACCAATGAGAAATGATTAAACTTATTTTTGGAAAAATTATTTTTTTCCCCTAGCTGTTTCCAGTTAAAGGGATTTGTCATTTAAACTCCTTGGATAATTCAAACTCTTGGAGAGGATTTTCAAACTTTACTCTGTTGGCAGGCAGTAAGGATAGTTTTGAATTTGACAGATTCACAAAGAATTTCATTTCAGAATACTTGTTAAAAGTTGTTCACTTGTCTTATTACAGTTGGTTTTCATTGTCAATATTTTAAAAATTAGGAGCTAGACATTGAAATCGATCTTATAAAGAGAAATCTTATTCATCACAAGGAAATTTTCTGAGGTCAAACTGTATTAAAGCAAGTCTTGCCTTTGGGCCCAAGAAGGTATAAAGTTCTGTGATGATTGCTGCTTTTTGACTGCAAAGAATTTTATTGAAACTCATCTTTCCAAAACTGGCCTGCGTTTAACATTGTTTAAAAAAAAAGCCTTATGATCTTTTGAAATTCAGTAATTTTCAGATTTAACCCACACATAAGAACTTTATGACATAGTCTAAGAATTTAAAGGGTAAGAGAAGAGTGCTAAGAGAATTTTGATTCTGTCATCTTGCTAAGAAACATATTCCATTTCACAAACTTTAAATATTAAATTCCATGATGGTCAAAACAGAGCAAGAAATGTCAGCTGCTAGAATATTGACACTTCAATTTTATTAAAGTGTGGGATACTACGAAAATCTTGTGTCACAGGTTTTTTTTTTCGTTGTTGTTGTTAATGAAGTGAAAATAAATATTGTTAATGCAACATTTTTGAGGAGAATTGATTATCTGAGTTTCCCCAGATGGATCCCTGTAATCTTATCTACGACTGCAGTGTAGTGTTTGTCTAGGTCACACATACAACACTAACACTTGGGAAAACTTTTAGATTTAGTATCATTTAGAAGAAATGAAAAGAATCTTTGAGAATGATTAAACTTCTGTTATGGCAAGAGAATTACATATATATTTTACTATATATATTATTTGTTCAGTTGTGTCAGATTCTTTCTGACCCCATGGACTGTAGCCTGCCAGGCTCCTCTGTCCATGGAATTCTCCAGATAAGAATACTGGAATGAGTAGCCATTTCTTTCTCCAGGGGATCTTCCCAACCCAGGAATCAACTCTAGGTCTCTTGCATTGCAAGCAGATTCTTTACTGCCTGAGCCACCAGGGAAGCCCATTTTACTGTATAGTTATCTTAATAATGTTATTTGTCACCCTACATGAATATATAGAAATTAGCATTGAGATATTGCAATGAGGCAAACTTATTCACTGTTTATATGAAAATCATATTAAACTAGTTATTCTGTGTTTTATCTTCAGTCCTAGTTATTGTCCAATGGTGCATTATTTCTTTTCTTGCTCAGATTGTTCCTGCTTTAGTCATTGGTCATTGGGAGCTCTTTTAGGTTGGCCCCTGTGTCCTTTTGAGATGTCTCATCCCCCATTTTTAAAATTGTTGGAATGTTTATTATTTATTTACTTACTTTTAATTGAAGGATAACTGCTTTACAGCACTGTGCTGGTTTCTGCCATACATCAACATGAATCAGCCTTTGATACACTATGTCCCACCTCTTGAGCCTCCCTCCTACCTCCCACCCCATCCCACCCCTCCAGGTTGTCACAGAGCGCTGGCTTTGAGTTCCCTGTGTCGCACAGCAAATCCTCACTGGCTGTCTATATTGCATATGGTAATGTTTGTGTTTCAGTGCTACTCTCAATTTGTCCCATGTACTTTTCCAAAAAAATATTAAAAAACATTTTTTTAAATATTAAAAAAATATTTTATTATATTTAGTTGATTAGTGATTAGTTTACAATATTGGTTTGCTGTCATACATCAACATGAATTAGCCATAGGTGTACATACGTCCCTTCCCTCTTGAATCTCTGTCCCACCCTCTAGGTTAATACTGAGCCCCAGTTTGAGTTCCCTCAGTCATATTGCAAATTCCCACGGGCTGGAAAAGACACATGTACCCCAGTATGCATTGCAGCACTGTTTACAATAGCCAAGACATGGAAACAACCTAGATGTTCATCGACAGGTGAATAGATAAACAAGCTGTGGTATATACATATAGTGGAATACTACTCAGCCATAAAAAGGAATGCATTTGAGCCAATTCTGATGAGATGGATGAACCTCGAGCCTATGCGGAGTGTTTTTTGAGCACTTCCGTACTTTCTTATCCTACAAGTTGCTCTTGGCTTCTCTTGTATTTTCCCAGCCCCAGACCCAGATTCAGCCATTTCTCCAGAGAGCCCTGTTTCCTTTTATTGAAGCATGGTATTTAGAAACCAGGATTGGATGTTGGGTGTGTTTGCTGCTACTAGGGGTCATGTAACCTTAAAAGTCAATGTGTACATCATAGTATAGATAACAGTGGGAGGGGTTGATATTTAATTGTAATTTGAAATAAGGAATTAGCTAAAATTCTTTTCAAGGAAAGTTGAGACTTGTCTGATACATTCTGTATTTCTCTTTCTTTCTTTTTCTGTTGTTGCTGTTGTTCAGTCAATAAGTCTTGTCCAACTCTGTGACTGTAGCATGCCAGGCTTTCCCGTCCTTTACTGTCTCCCAGAATTTGCTCAAACTCATGTCCTTTGAGTTAGTGATGCCATCCAACCATCTCATGCTCTGTCACCCCCTTCTCCTTCTGCCTTCAGTCTTTCCCAGTATCAGTGAGTTGACACTTCTCATCAGGTAGCCAAAGTATTGAAGCTTCAGCTTCAGCGTCAGTCCTTTCAGTGAATATTCAGGGTTGATTTCCTTTAGGATTGACTGGTTTAATTTCTTTGCTGTCCAAGGGACTCTCTAGAGTCTTCTCCAGCACCCTTTTCTTTCTTTTACTTTTTATTTTATACTGGAAAGTGAAAGTTAAGTCGCTTAGTCATGTCCGAGTCTTTGCGACCCCATGGACTGTAGCCTACCAGGTTCCTCCATCCATGGGATTTTCCAGGCAAGAATACTGGAGTGGGTTGCCATTTCCTTCTCCAGGAGATCTTCCCAACCCAGGGATTGAACCCTCATCTCCTGCATTATAGGCAGACGCTTTACTGTCTGAGCCACCAGGGAAGTCCAGTCCTTTATACTGGAGTATAGGTGATTAATGGGGCTTCCCTGGTAGCTCAACTGGTGAAAAATCACCTGCAGTGCAGGAGACCCTGGTTCAGTTCCTGGATTGGGAAGATGTTCTGAAGAAGGGATGGGCTACCCAATCCAGTATTCTTGGGCTTCCCTGTGGCTCAGATGGTAAAGAATCTGCTTGCAATGCAGGATACCTGGGTTTGATCCCTGGATTGGAAAGATCCCCTGGAGGAGGGATGACAACCCACTGCAGGCTTCTTGCCTGGAAGATTCCATGGACAGAGGATCCTTGCAGGCTACAGTCCATGGGGTCGCACAGAACCAGACGTGACTGAGCGACTAAGCACAGCACAGCATAGGTGACTGACAGTGTTATGTTAATTTCAGGTGTTTAGCAGAGTGATTCAGTTATACGTTTACATGTTATCTATACTTTTTCAGATCACTTTCCTATTTCGGCTGTCACATAACATTGAGCAGAGTTCCCTGTGCTATACAGTAGGTCCTGTTGGTTTTCTGTTTTAAATATAGCAATGTGTGTGTGTCAAGTAGGGGCAGACTCAGGGAGGGTGGCAATGGCAACATCGACAGCAAATAAAGATGAGGAGCTTTCTCCGTGAACCTCATAAGAGGAGTGAGGGGAGCAAAGCGTGGACACTTTTAAGAGCATGTGGTATCAGAAATTGTAGTGGAGGAAGCTCAGGAAAGGCCAGGGGACTAGGGACTTCTCTCAGAGCTCGGGAGCCCTAGCATGGCTGTCAGGCGCATGCTGGGGCCTTGTGAGGACTGCAGCCACGCGTGGAGGGGACTTTGATGCACCTGTGGGTGGGTGCAGGCCCAGAGACCATGGGGTGTCTGCTGGGCTTTCTCCATGCATTCTCTAGAATAACAAATTGGAGCACCTTTTCAGGGCAAAGCCTTGTACTGAGTAGACTTCTGTGCAGGGCAGTTTCAATAGGGAAAAAGAAATTCCAGAAAGAAGTGTTGAAGTGAAACAAGGGGAAATCTCAATGTGTGTGATATTGTCATTTTTTTTTTTTTTTTTTTTGCTGTTTACTTCATGAAAACAGAGCAAAGAACTTTATTCCATAAAGCTGGAAAAGCTATCTTGGTCATACCCTTCTCAAACTACTGAAACATTTTTCCCTTAAAAATAACCAATAGAAAAAGTATTGGTTGAATCCCATACAAATCTGTCAAAAAGCGAGAGAGTAGGGAGTAGCATATCATCTCTACAGATAATGAGAGCAAATGAGAAGGGGCACAGTTTTCCTTACTGCAGATTTATGATGCTATATTTGAAAAAACCAAAGAATCGGTGGAAATACTATAAACAATGATAGAAGTCAGATTGCAGAGTGTAACATTAATATACAAAACCCAATAGATACCACTATAAGGACAAATAAGAATTAGTGTTGAGGTACTTCCCTGGTGGTCTGCTGCTGCTGCTGCTAAGTCACGTCAGTCGTGTCCAACTCTGTGCGACCCCATAGACGGCAGCCCACCAGGCTCCCCTGTCCCTGGAACTCTCCAGGCAAGAACACTGGAGTGGGTTGCCATTTCCTTCTCCAATGCATGAAAGTGAGAAGTGAAAGTGAAGTCACTCAGTCGTGTCCAACTCTTCGCGACCCCATGAACTGTAGCCCACCAGGCTCCCCCGTCCATGGATTTTCCAGGCAAGAGCACTAGAGTGGGTCGCTAGTGCCCTGGTGGTCTAGCAGTTAGGATTCCAGGCTTCCATCGCAGTGGGTGCTGGGTTGATCCCTGGTGGGCGCATTAAGACCCCACATGCTGTGTGGTGTGGCCAGGAAAAAAGAAAAGAATTAGTGTTAAAAACTGGTAAATAAAGCCGATGATTAAGCATTTATTTTCAGTGATTTCTGTATGAGATTCACCTCAAGGTAATCTAGTCATCGATGAAGGGAAGTTTCTCTTTTAGAAGTGTTAGTTTCTCAGGTGTGTCTGACTCTTTGCAACCCTATGGACTGTAGCCCACGAGGCTCCTCTGTCCATGGGATTCTTCAGGCAAGAATCCTGACCAGGGATCAAACCTGTGTTTCCTGCATAGCAAGGCAGATTCTTACCCACTGGACCACCAGGGAAGTCTCCTTCCCTACTTTTTGCCTTTAGTTAATATACAGTCTTTACAGTCTTGAGATGATGTGAATACCATTGTTAGTGAGGTCACATAGCATACTATGATTAAGTTTCTTTGGTGACACAACTTTTTGTTCTTCCTGGTTGTACTTACCTCTTCTTTTCACTTGTTTGCAATTAATTAATAGAATTTTAATCACAAATTGAGGTCCCAAACTGTTCGATAAAACTAGAAAACTCCTCTGAAACAAATCAGAATGAGGTCATCTGTCGGGTTTTGTCTCCTTATGGTTCTCCATTGGCCTCATCCATTCTGGACTGGTCCATCTCCTACTAGCTGTCAGGAACATCCTTTCATTCCTCCAAAGGTGAACGACCAATCTAGACTTCAGGATATGTAAGCCTAGTTGCTGCTTCCTGAGATGATCAAGAAGGGGCTCAGGCCCTTTTTTGTGCATTGTTTTCGTTCAGTCTGATTCTTAATCCTGATTTTCATAATTCTTGGTGTCTCAGTTATGAGCCTTTCACATTCAACCTCTTCAGAGAATAAACCTTTCCCGGGATCAGGGATGGACAGACACCTGATTGGGAGAGTCTAGGGGAAAGGACTTGTTCTTTAAATCTAATCCGACCAGTCACTTTGGTTTCCACCCTTCCTTGAAGTTCAGCTTCCAAATCTTGAGTGTTTCAGGGATTCTGAAGTGGGAATTGGCTTATTTCTCATTGATTCCCACCCTTGGTTTCCACCTGTGGTCATCGTCCTTGTCAGTGACCTCCTATCCATCTGTTTCCCAAAATTTGTTTCTCAAAATTGTTGTTTGTATCTTGTCTGCAATCTTCTCCTTATTCATTCGATTGCTCTTCTAAGTTATAACTTCACTTTCATTTTAATACAGATTGGTGTATGGGGGAGAAATAAATACTTGTGTTCAAGACACCATGTGCTCACTTGCTCTGTCATGTCCAACTCTTTTGTGACCCCATGGACAGTAGCCCCCAGGCTCCTCTGTCCATGGGATTCTCCAGGCAAGAAAACTGGAGTGGGTTGCCATTTCCTTCTCTAGGGGATCTTCCTGACTCAGGGATCAAACCCGAGTCTCCTGTGTCTCCTGTATTGGCAGGCCAATTCTTTATCACTGTGCTACCTGGGAAGCCCTGTGTTATTCTTTAACAGGGGGCTTACCAAGGGAACAGATTGAACAGCTGTGTGGGGTAAACATACACATATGCACAACATTATTAAAATGTTGAAACAGAGGAAATCCTGCCCTGGAATTCCAGGCTACCATGTTTAACTGGAAATGTCTACTGTTTGTCTCCTATTATATTAACTTCCTTTAGATCTTCTTTCCTGAGAGTTTCTTACTGAGTTTGTCCTTTTCTGGTCCTCTCTGGGATGCCTTTCTTCTATATCAGGGCACTTCTATTATTTCGTGTGGTAAATGCTTTGCTTTCTTTTCATTGTGGGAGCTTTTTCTTCCATTCAGTATGCCCTGGAAAAAGGCCTTTGCTCTTTCTTGTTCAAGCTGGAAATAGTTTCTTTTCCTCCTTTAGCATGATACCACAGTATTCCATTTTATTCTGAGTCCTCTCTGCCCACTGCTTTTTTGTTCTCTCCCTGATTGTAGTGGGGTGGGGAATTTGACCATACTCATTTTCACAGGAAAACGGTTTTCCTTTAGATTCCTCACTGGGCCAAAAACGGAAGGTTTTGTGCAGCATCCTGTCCTGTAGGCATGGGACACTGATCATTTCATACTCAGTGGGACATTGAGATAGGATCTTTATGGAACATTTAATGATTTCATACTCAATGGCATGAGAGTTTTATGATACGTTTTATTTTTAGAGATTTTTTTTTGAAAGACTGATGAGCACCCAAGGATATCCTTTTTCTAAAGGCCACCAAGATTAACGTTATATCTTTATTTTACTGTTATTTCTTTGCAAGTATTAGGTATCTTGAATGGGCTCCAAGAGTACAGTTGAGGAGGGGGAAGTGAGCAGCAGGGTGGTGTTGCTGCTTCTGTTTTTATGAGGAAGCAAGGTAGCCACTCCTGTTTCTTGAAAATACTCTGGTAGAAACAGTTATACACTGTTACATCTCTCTGCTCTTCATATACCCGGTCATTGTCTGTGTGAGGAGTCATGACTGANTGGGGAATTTGACCATACTCATTTTCACAGGAAAACGGTTTTCCTTTAGATTCCTCACTGGGCCAAAAACGGAAGGTTTTGTGCAGCATCCTGTCCTGTAGGCATGGGACACTGATCATTTCATACTCAGTGGGACATTGAGATAGGATCTTTATGGAACATTTAATGATTTCATACTCAATGGCATGAGAGTTTTATGATACGTTTTATTTTTAGAGATTTTTTTTTGAAAGACTGATGAGCACCCAAGGATATCCTTTTTCTAAAGGCCACCAAGATTAACGTTATATCTTTATTTTACTGTTATTTCTTTGCAAGTATTAGGTATCTTGAATGGGCTCCAAGAGTACAGTTGAGGAGGGGGAAGTGAGCAGCAGGGTGGTGTTGCTGCTTCTGTTTTTATGAGGAAGCAAGGTAGCCACTCCTGTTTCTTGAAAATACTCTGGTAGAAACAGTTATACACTGTTACATCTCTCTGCTCTTCATATACCCGGTCATTGTCTGTGTGAGGAGTCATGACTGAAATTCTGGAACTGAGAGTGCCTTAGCCTTAGTGACCATCACATTCATCGGAACTTCCTGATTGTGTCCAGACAGTGGCACTTTAAAATACAGACTCAGAGAACAAACTGATGGTCACCATGCGGGAAGGACAGGGGAAGAGAT
>SJYA01013570.1:0-10773 GCA_006410615.1 Neotragus moschatus
TCATGTATGGATGTGAGAGTTGGACTGTGAAGAAAGCTGAGCGCAGAAGAATTGATGCCTTTGAACTGTTGTGTTAGAGAAGGCTCTTGAGAGTCCCTTGGAATGCAAGAAGATCTAGCCAGTTCATCTTAAAGGAAATCAGTCCTGAATATTCATTGACAGGATTGATTCTGAAGCTGAAACTTCAATACTTTGGCCACCTGATGCAAAGAACTGACTCAATGCAAAAGACCCTGATGCTGGGAAAGATTGAAGACAGGAGGAGAAGGGGAGGACAGAGGATGAGATGGCTGGATGGCATCACTGACTCAATGGACATGAGTTTGAGTAAACTCTGGGAGTTGGTGATGGACAGGGAGGCCTGGCGTGCTGCCATTCATGGGGTTGCAAGAGTTGGACACGACTGAGAGACTGAACTGAACAACTGATTTCCTAACTGTAAAGTTTGCAAAAGGAGGGAGTAAAGTTTCCCCGATAAAAACTTTTGAAATTAAGGTCAATTCTGATCCTTCTGCAGAGGCAGCAGTGTGGTCTGACATGGCCCTAAGATTATATCCTAAGATTGTAGGCCTCCTGACTTGCGTGATTTGGTTCTGGTGTCAGGTCAATGAAGGTGTTCCATTGACATATGCAAGCCTGTAGAGAGGAACAATTCAGAAGCAGGAAAACAAAGCATCCTTAGCCATTTGGCTAAAATATAAATGTTTTCTCAGAGTCTGAGAAAATATACAAGTCAGCAGCCGGCTGTCTTTTTCTGCCCTTCCCTGAAGAGCGAGGCTGGATGTTGGAGTTACCAGCTGTCATCCTGAAACCAGGTGGTATAAAATGCGGTGATGCTAAACATCATCCCTCCACCTGCAGGGCAAGAGGGAGCTGCTATCCATCTCCAGTAAACCAGGTGGAGGGAAAAAAGCCTTCTGCCATCTGCCTGAGCCTCTGCGCTGGGCTTGCCCTCCAGTGAGGGGCGTTGCGTGCCCCGCCCTCCCCGGCCAAGGAAACACTGCCTTCGTGCTGTGAACCTTATGCCTGGTTGGATGATTACATCTGAGCATCCTCTTCTCTCCTGCTTTCTGTGAAAACAAAACAGCAGAATGTGGATGACGGCAGCTGTGGAGCAGGGCAGACAGTGCCGGCCCTGGGCCCTGTCTACAAAAGCTGCTCGTTTGCAGGTACCTGCCACCTGACAGGCGCTGACGGTCCAGCCCTGCAAGCTGGTTACCATCAGGGCGATATTCCCAGGGAGGCGATGGGGATCAGTGCAGCCTCAAGGGAGAAGCCTCTGCAGGGGTGGGGCTCCAACCCGCGGCTCAAGCAGGGGCCCCTGTGCCGTGCGCCTGAGGTGCCCAGAGCCCACTGTTGTTTTATCTCTTCATAAGTAAAACCCATTCCCCAAGTTTCAGTCTATTTGAATGGAAACACAAAAAGGTGCCTAATTGTCATTAGGCTTATAAGGAGCCCCCCACAATTTACATCTCCTCCCCTGGTTCTGTCATCTCTTCCACGTCCTCTTCTTTCCTGACCTCTTGAGTTCAAAGAATGCAGGGGAAAAATGTGCCAAATTCCCTCTAAGTATAGACGCCACTGCAAAGAAGGGAAATTAATCAAAAGAAAAACAAGGTTTTCCTACGCCCAATAAAAGCAGAGGAAAAGCTAAAAAAGGGAGTCTGGAGGGCTTGTGTAGGATTTAGGCTGTTTTTGCTTCTGAAAGAAAGCTTTCTTGGCTATGAAATAAGACATCCTTGGAGACTGATGTAGACCTTTTATAAACGGTAAAGGCTGGCATTTTAAACTCATTAATACTAGTCAGTCATGCTATTTGGATGTTTGCAAAGAACACTAGGTTATTTCTTTTTTTACTTTAACATCTATATTTTGATACATCTTTAATATCTCACATAACTTCTAACCAATTTAAGACACGTCACTGCAGGTTGGAATGGTTGTATTATATTATTGTGGCTGTAGTGATAGATTTCCATTAGAGAATTTGAACATGCCATTAGAACTCAAGGTGAAATAATCTGTTAGCATTGAAATATGACCACTACTTGGCCATTTAATAAGGTTTTGAAATAATCTGTTAGTATTGAAATATGATCACTACTTAGCCATTTAAGAAGGTTTTGGCTTGCAAAATTATTTCTTTGAATTATTTTAATGATATTCTATTATAATATTATATCTATCTTGCCTAATATATCTATATTAGAGATATACAGAGTTATTATATGTCTCTAATAACTTGGAAGAGCATGACCCTATTTGTGTAATTTTGTATACACATTTACCTACCTACTACATGTGACTCGGAGTTGACACAATGTTGAGAGTTCTTACTTCTGACAGGACGATTTATGGTGATTTTAAACTTTTGAAAATTATTGTACTGCCAACAAGATCTTACTGTATAGCACATGGGACTGTTCGATGTTATTTGTCAGCCTGCATGGGAGGGGAGTCTGGGGGAGAATGGATACATGTGTATGTATGGCCAAGCTCCTTTGCTGTCCACCTGAAACTGTCACAACACTGTTAAAATACAAATACTGTAAAAATAAAATACAAAAATAAAAAGTTTTTTAAAAGTTATTGATTTGCTGGCTATCTATATTTTGCTGACATATATATATATATATTTTTTTACAAAATTATATTTTAAAACTACTTGAAAATATCAAAGAAGGTTCAGACTTCTTCATTTCTCAGTGATAGAAGAAAGGAGATGAGTGTCTTTTATGGACATTTTTGAGCGATCACTCTGAAGAAATAAGCATGATCCTTTCCCCGTCTCTGCTTTAATTATTGAGAAGTTCATTCATTCCATCTTTCACAAGGCGTGCCTGCTCCATATCAGAGAAGGTGTCTGTAGTTGGAGATACCCAGTCAATAATGTAGAATCCACAAATTAATAACCTCCTCTTAAGATATTGATCTTAGAATGATTGCACAGCTGAATGTAACCTCCAGTGCAAGCAAGGCAGCACTTANACTTCTTCATTTCTCAGTGATAGAAGAAAGGAGATGAGTGTCTTTTATGGACATTTTTGAGCGATCACTCTGAAGAAATAAGCATGATCCTTTCCCCGTCTCTGCTTTAATTATTGAGAAGTTCATTCATTCCATCTTTCACAAGGCGTGCCTGCTCCATATCAGAGAAGGTGTCTGTAGTTGGAGATACCCAGTCAATAATGTAGAATCCACAAATTAATAACCTCCTCTTAAGATATTGATCTTAGAATGATTGCACAGCTGAATGTAACCTCCAGTGCAAGCAAGGCAGCACTTAGCAGGGGACATCTCCATGCAGGTGGTGGACGTGAGTCCAAGACTCCCATCACCCGGACCCCTGAGCAAGGCACGCACGTGGCACAAGGTCCCATCTCTAAAACGGTCTAATAAAAGTGTTGCTTTCATGGACCCACTCTGGGAACTATATTTATTGCTTATATTGATGATTATGTTGGTAAATTAAGGAACTTGCAATAAAAGACGCAAAGTTTCTTGCTTTACACTAAGTATATCAGAGATAGACATTTTGACTTCCTTCATGTAGCTTGTCAATCAGATGCAAAGACTCTGGACAGCCAGCATAATTTGAAAAATAAGGTTATAATTATGATACTTGGTTAGACTATATGTATTCTTTGTATTCCTGTAAGTGAATTACTATGTGAACAAGATATTTTCCCAGGAAATTAGTACCAGAAGAAATAGGCAGATATTTTGATTTTGGAAATAAATTGTAAAACGAAAAAAAATCATGCAAGATGACAGTGGTCAACCTCTGTCTTGTTTCCCAGCTTCTATCCTCAACTTCTTGCAGACATGAGAAGACTTCCCCCTTCAACCCCACTAATTCCTGTCATGGGCAATAACTTCCCATAAGAAGAAGCAGAAGAAGTTGTCTGTTAGGGTTGTTATCATTGGGGTCTTGTGATCGCATATTCTTTTCAAACAGATAGATTTAGAGGAATGTGTTTCTTGTGGTCATTTCACTAAACGGCTTCTCCATTATGAATCTGTACATTCAGTTTTTCCTTTAGATGTGCGTTTGTGATGGGCACACTTATAAGTTGTCTCTTCCTTTGGTATAAGGGAATTGGAGAAGGTAAGAGGACATATGATCTCCGGCTTCTCTGGTCCAAGATATGGTCATTAAATTCCATTCCTCTTACGCATGTGCATTTAGGCACATTTCCAAAGAATAGAAGGATAGGTTTGACTGGATGGAAGTAGTTATTCATTAACTAGTGGGTTTACATTGATGTTAAAGAGAAAAAGAAGGTAACATGTCCTGTTGCACGTCTTGAATGGTTTGGCTATAACTGCTGGGCAGCACTGCAAGCTCAGAGCCCCCTGGTCACAAACGCGGACCCTGAAACTGCTCCGGGTTGGCATCCTTCAGCCAGAGCCCACAGCACTGCGTGTCTCCATCTGATTGGACGCTCTCCTGACATGCGATACAGCCTGCGCACTGGCCGCGTGCTCATGTTTCAGCCCGTGCTGCGATAGCGCCTCTCAGCAAGGAAAAGGATCGCAGGCTGTGGGTGGCGAGGCAAGCGTCGAGTTTCAATCCATGAAGAAGAATGGGTGGGGCCCCCATGTCTGGCGTGCCTTGGCATCCTTTCCCTTCCGGAAACTTGCGATACGTGGAGACCTGGGCAGTAATTCCTTGTTCCAGAAGTAAATCTCTTCCGAGGACACGGTGGCCCCTATTCTGTGTTATGTGTGCAGAATGCCGGCTAAGCTGCATGTGATATCTTTTGGTGTCTGAATTGTGTTTTCTCTACAAACTGTTAATATGATTTAAGGCAGACTGGTGCCTGAATCCACTGGGCTGTATCACCTGTAAACTGTGGTCAGGCAGACAGGACTTAAAGACAGACTCTCTGTTTACCAGGCAAAGCGCTGCCTTGGAAGTCTGAGTGCTCCTGATTTGACACATGGCTGGTGGTGGTCAGAGGCAGAAACTGGGGCACATCAGACTTCTGAGACTTCTCCTCCCCTTCTATGAGGTAGACGCCAGTACCAATGAGCATTGTGCATGCCTGCTGTTTGCGCTCAGCCCTGCCCAACTCTCTGTGACCCTGTGGACTTCAGCCCACCAGGCTCCTCTGGCCATGGGATTTTCCAGGCAAGAACACTGCAGTGGGTTGCCAGGCCCTCCTCCAGAGGATTTCCCTGACCCAGGGATCAAACCCGGGTCTCCTGTGTTTCCTGTATTGGTAGGCAGATTCTTTAACACTGAGCCATCTGGGAGATAGTAAAATTTTGCAAACTGTAAATTGACAAACTGCTCTAAGGAAACTCTGTGGGATGGGACAAGCATGTCTAATGTACCTGAGCAGAGGTGAGTCTGAGTAGAACACTCACGGGGAATTGCCTCAAGAAGAGGATCGGTCACAGTCCCAAGGGTCTCCGCGCAGACCTCAGCTCCACTGTACACAGACGCTCGCTTTTGGGTTCTTTCTTCTTGAGATCACTGACCACAATTTGGAAGTGAGCTCAGAAAATGTGGCACCCAAATCCAGTGAGCTCAGAAAACGTGGCACCCACATCCTGCCTCAAATGCTAGAATTGTATGGCTTCCATAGCTTTGGTTCAAAAAAGGTAAATCAGCTTGCTCGAGGTCACATCAGTTAATGGCAGCCTAGACAGAAATGGTGGGCAGGAAAGAGGATGCTGCTTGTGAGGCACTCCTGAGAGTATGACGATTAGATCCTGATGGTTCAGCAAGTAAAACCGACATGTCATGGTGAGCCCAGGGTCCACAGAAATTGCCCACAGGACTGGATACACCTGAAGGGGTCTGACTCTGGGGTCTGCTCCCACCTGTGTGGAAAGGCTTAATGCAAGCAGCTTCATAGGGTCTAGCAAAGGAACGCCACAGACCAGGTGTGGCCAGATTTTGCCAGCTCTAGGTGGAGATGATGGAGAAGGCAATGGCAACCCACTCCAGTACTCTTGCCTGGAAAATCCCATGGATGGAGGAGTCTGGTAGGCTGTGATCCATGGGGTCGCTAAGAGTCGGACATGACTGAGTGACTTCACTTTCAGTTTTCATTTTCATGCATTGGAGAAGGAAATGGCAACCCACTCCAGTGTTCTTGCCTGGAGAACCCCAGGGACGGAGGATCCTGGTGGCTGCCATCTCTGGGGTCGCACAGAGTTGGACACGACTGAAGCGACTTAGCAGCAGCAGCAGCAGCAGCAGGTGGAGATGGCAAATGTCCTGACCAGAGGGCTCAAGATTGCACAAGAAATGGTGGTCTCAGGCCATNGCCATCTCTGGGGTCGCACAGAGTTGGACACGACTGAAGCGACTTAGCAGCAGCAGCAGCAGCAGCAGGTGGAGATGGCAAATGTCCTGACCAGAGGGCTCAAGATTGCACAAGAAATGGTGGTCTCAGGCCATGCCAACTCCATGGACTTTGCTCACAGAACCAGCAACTGCCTCTGACTCCGTTTTCCTGGTCATGGTTTGTTTTACGTGGATACTTTCCAACAGGGCGCTTCCCTGGTGGCTCAGTGGTAAAGAATTCACCTGCAATGCAGGGGATGCAGGAGACTCAGTTTTGATCCCTGGCTCAGGAGGATTCCCCTCGAGGAGGGCATGGCAACCCACTCCTGTATTCTTGCCTGAGATCCCCATGGACAGAGGAGTTTAGCGGGCTGCAGTTCATGGGGTCGCACAGAGTTCTGACGTGACTAAGCAACTAATACTTGCATGTTTTTCCAACAGGAGTAAAGACACCTCATCGTTTAAGGAATCATTTCCTGAAACAAATCAGTGCCGGGTTCACACACATTTTCAACTGAAGAGTGATAACAAGACTGAGATGAGTTTAGGATGAAGAAAAAATCTAGTGAGGTCACACACAGCTGCCCACACACCTTCTTCAGCCCAACCATGACGCTCCCTGAGTCCAGGCCGGCCCTCTTTGCTCTTCCAGGAAAGGCCAGAGGTGGCGCCCTTAGCCCCACGGTTCCTGTGGGCCGCAGCACCCAGTGTGCAGAGCCTTGCCGTGAACCTGCGTGTGCCCACATCACGCAGCCACGGAGGGGCGCTCCTGCTCCTCTTCCGTCAGTCCTATGCGACGAGACCCATTTGTTACTCTGCTTCCCTGAAGTATATGACAGTCTCAGTGTTATTTCTGAGAGGACCAGATACGTGTGCTCCCCTAGTTTTTATACTTGGATCCTGAATCCGGAGAAGACTAAAAAAGGAAGATAAAATTTAGAAGTCGCTTTTGCACATGGCGAGGCAACAGTACTTCACATTAAACAGTATTTCATAGCCTACTGGATGACACTGTCCTTGGGTGATGTGTTTTCTCCCCCCAAGTAGCAGCACGTGGGAAAACCTACTTTCCAGTCTGTTCTACCTTTCAGTTCAGTTCAGTCGCTCAGTTGTGTCCTACTCTTTGTGACCCCACGGACTGTAGCATGCCAGGCCTCCCTGTCTATCACCAACTCTCAGAATTTACTCAAACTCATGTCCATTGAGTCAGTGATGCTGTCCAATCATCTCATCCTTTGTCATCCCCTTCTCCTCCTGCCTTCAATCTTTCCCAGCATCGGTCTTTTCCAGTGAGTCAGTTCTTTGCATCAGGTGGCCAAAGTATTGGAGTTTCAGCTTCAACATCAGGACTGAGTTCCTTCAGGGTGGACTGGTTGGATCTCCTTGCAGTCCAAGGGACTCTCAAGAGTCTTCTCCAATACAACAGTTGAAAAGTATCAATTCTTTGGCAGACAGCTTTCTTTATAGTCCAACTCTCACATCCATACATGACTACTGGAAAAACCATAGCTTTGACTAGATGAACCTTCATTGGCAAAGTAGTGTCTCTGCTTTTTAATATGCTGTCTAGGTTGGTCATACTTTTCCTTACAAGGAGCAAGCATCTTTCAATTTCTTGACTGCAGTCATCATCTGCAGTGATTTTGGAGCCCCACCCCACCCCCACCGCCACCGAAATAAAGGCTGCCACTGTTTCCATTTGCCATGAAGTGATGGGATCAGATGCCTTGATCTTCATTTTCTGAATGTTGAGCTTTAAGCCAACTTTTTCACTCTCCACTTTCACTTTCATCATGAGGCTTTTTAGTTCCTCTTCACTTTCTGCCATAAGGGTGGTATCATCTGCATGTCTGAGGTTATTGATGTTTCTCCTGGCAATCTATTCCAGCTTATGCTTCTTCCAGCCCAGCGTTTCCTATGATATGCTCTGCATATAAGTTAAATAAGCAGGGTGACAATATACAGCCTTGATATACTCCTTGGAAATCAGTCTGTTGTTCCATGTCCAGTTCTAACTGTTGCTTCCTGACCTGTATACAGATTTCTCAAGAAGCAGGTCAGGTGGTCTGGTATTCCCACCTCTCGCAGAATTTTCCACAGTTTGTTCTACTCTTACTGGGTTCAATAACCATTTTCTGTAACAACCTGAAACTGGCAAGTTGCATGTGGTTGCCATCCAAGTTTCCACACTTTACCTGTTAGGCAGGTTTTGCTAAAGGTGGAGATGTATGACAAAGGTGACTTTATCTTTCAACTGCAGTAGTTTCGGTTTACCAGTGTTCATTTTGGTATTGCCAATTTTGGCAAAAATCCAGGATTTCTTATTTGAAATAAAATTTAGTGTACAAGGTTTCCAAATGTACCAGATTTACAAGAATTAAAACAAATTGTATGAGTCTCAGTTCTACCATAAAGCCTTTAAAAAATAGAGGAACGAGATACATCAGGAGCTTGGGATGAACATATACACACTACTCTATAGAAGATAGATGACCAACAAGCTCTGCTGTGTAGCACAGGGAAATCCACCTGATGTTCGGTGATAATCTATGCGAGAAGATAACCTGAGGAGGCATGAACACGCATGCGTATTTGATGACTCACTTTGCTGTGTTACATGCCTGAATCCCTGAGAATCAGCTATGCTGCGGCTGTTTGCTAGCTCAGCCATGTCCAAATCTTGCAGCCCCCTGGACTGCAGCCTGCCAGGCTCCTCAGTCCATGGAGTTTCTCAGGCAGGACTACTGGAGCGGGTTGCCATTCCCTTCTCCAGGGGATCTTCCTGACACAGGGATCAAACTCATCATCTCCTGCATTGGCAGGCGGATTCTTTACCATTGAGCCACCTGGGAAACCCCAAACCAACTATACTCCAATACAACTAAAATATTAAAAAAAGGGTAGAGAAATATAAAAAGAAAGGAGTGAGAGATAGCTACAAGACACTTTTTTGCTGCTTCTATGGGTTTTTAACAAATGCCTTAATCTCCAAGTGCTGCTCCTTTGAGTTACTGCTTTATATTAGCTTGAGTTTATTAATTCTGTTCATGAATCACCAGCATATGTACTGAGTGCCTGCTGTGTTCCAGAAACCCTTCTGGGGACTGGGAACACAGGCTGGATCAGAAATAGCTTCTGCAGGGAGGAGCTTCTGGTGTGGGGCAGAAGCCCACATTCATCTCTTAGGGGCTTTTATTTTGTTTCCAGAGAGAATATCCATCTCATTCATCTAATGAATAAAACAAAGAGTTTTATTTCACTCGACAGAGTCTGGGGAAGTGGGTGGGAGGCACCCAGAGAGGTCTGCTGAGCTCCTTGTGAGGGGTTGCAGAGGTGCAGGCAGGCTGATGCTGGTGGGAAGTGAGCAGAATTTGGGAAAGAAGAACGAGTTGTTCATTTACAATCTTAGTGACTGGTACTCAGAACAGAAATGATGAATCCCAGTGGAAGTGTGGCCTTGTAGGTGCTAGTTTGCAGTATATTGGCTGAGCCATGGCTATGAAGTAGCATTCCTGACATCCCTGCATTTTTATGGAAATAAAACATGTCTCATTTACTCCCAGGTACTGATGATTTGAACTATGAAATGATACATATATTTTTCAAGATTAGAGTTAGTTTTCAAGAACTTACGTAAACATGAAGCAAATTTGCTTTTTAGCCAAAATATATAAGCTGTATCTAAGGAAAAACACTAACTTTGCAAGATGGAGCTTTAGTGACACCCAGATGGGATGGGAGATGGGTAGCAGTCAGCTGCACACACGGGCTAGGGCCCCTCTCTGGCCTAGTCCAAGAAGCATCAGCTTCCACGAATTCACGCATTGGGCTTCCAGGCAAGATTTCACTTGAGAATGTATTTTTCTGCGATAAAACATTTGATACACAAGCTATAAACTCTAAAGCAATGGATAAGATGCTTTTCTGTCCCTTCCTTTCTGCGGTATATGCCTGCACATAGACACCACATTCCCTACTTTTCACAGTGTTTTACTTCACTTCCAGCAACCTGTACTTTTTCCTTCAGTTAGAAAAAATTATTCAAGCACACAAGACTTCATTTCTTCCAGAGCACAACAGAAGCAACGGTCTCTTTGATTCTTTGTAAAAAAAAAGGCAAACAAATAAAAATTGTGTTTGTCTAATAGTATTGCTGGGACCTTCGAGGATTTGGCAAAGATGAAGATGTGTATTTGCTATCTGTAACAATGTGCATCTTTTGCCGTCAGCGTCTATGAGGAATATGACTAACACCACTGTGTGAGCACAGGCGCTGGGTCCCAGGCAGAGATCCGCGGTTGGACGGAGGGCATCACCGAGTCGCTCTGCCTGTTCCCCGAGACAGCATCCCTCCCCGGTCACCAAGGCGCTGTGCTAGTGTCTGGACTCCAGGGCTGGGAGAAGCATGTCTCCTTTCCCTGCATCATGAGGGTGGTCCCAAGGCAGCGGCGGAGGGAGGGGATAGGATGCTC
>SJYA01013571.1:0-10720 GCA_006410615.1 Neotragus moschatus
AAAACACAGTATGAACAGTGATTATTTCCTTGTCTAGCTCTGAGATCACTGTGCTTTCCACGCTTCATAATAGTAAGTGATTTATCTGTTCTATAGCTTGCTTTCTTGGATTCCCTCCCAGGTCATGTTGAAATGGGCATTATCAGATTTTCCCAGTCTCTGTTTTCTTTGCTATTAGAGAAATGGAACTGAAATACACACAGTTTTCTTTTCAGATACTTCTCAACCAATTGACTTCATTCCTATCATAAAAATTTTAATAAATAAATCTATGTTCTTTCAGTCTTGCATACAACACTGAGACCTTTTCCCTCCCTTGAATTTTGGAGTAAATGAAAGCAGACAGGCTTTTGTTAAGATTACAGACAAATTATGTACATTATGAATGACTAACAGAAAAATAAAGAATAAAAAGTCCCCCTGCAAATACATTGGACTGGGGAGAAGAGAAGCCCTCAATTTAAGAATTCCATTGGTCAGACTCTTAACTACAGGTACTTTTAGAACTTTTGGCCAAACGCTTAAGTATTCAAAGGAGATCTAGAATGGAGTTTTGTAGGGAGAGCAAAGGAAAAGTGGACTGCTTTTCCCATAAGAGAATGAGACACTTGTTGGTTTTATTTTTACTTTTTTAATCTTAGAAAGCAGCTGTACATAAAATAATGGTAAATGGTAAATGAAAATAATGGTCTTTCAACAAACTTTAGAAAAACAGGTAATGAGCCAGATTTGGCCTATGGGTCATAGTTTACTAGCCTTTGATGCTGGGAGGGATTGGGGGCAGGAGAAGAAGGGGACGACAGAGGATGAGATGGCTGGATGGCATCACTGACTCAATGGACGCAAGTTTGAGTGAACTCCGGGAGTTGGTGATGGACAGGGAGGCCTGGCATGCTGCGATTCATGGGGTCAGAAAGAGTCAGACATGACTGAGCAACTGAACTGAACTGAACTGAACTGATCTAGTTCTTGAAGCCAATAAATTCTCCCCCGTTCTTGATTTTTTTTTTCTTTTTTGCTTGAGCTAAATCAAGTCAGGGTACTGAGTGAAACTCTATTTCAGTAGAACTGGTTTCCTTTCTATTGCAATTAGAAACATTAATGTGAGGTGTCCGCAAAATACTGCCAAGGGATTTGAAATACAAAAAAGATTAAGAACCTCTGAGTAACACACCAAAGTGTAAAAATGAGTGCTCTGTATATACACTTCTCAGGAACCAACTATTCCTGAGAGATTATATGTGATGACATTACAAATAGGTTATTAAAAGCTGGGGAGGTTTAACAGAAACCATAAGACATGAAAACAAGGTCCATGAGAGTAGTATCCATCCTCTCCTTGGTGCTATGGTTAGAACATCAGTAGAACAGGATGGGCCCAGGGCTAAGCCCAGGTGGCATTTCTCATGGTAAAGCAATTTTATTCCGACTGAGGGTCAGCTTGGGAGCAGGAACTCATATGGACTCTGTTAAGCACTGAGTCCTGGGCTTGAATCCCATGTTTATCTCTAGGTAGCTGTGGGTCCTGGCACTACCTACCTGATTTCTGTGAGTCTCAATTTCCATCTCTGTCAAACGTCACACAGCTCGTAAGGATAACAAAGGACAAAATGCAGTTAAAGAAGGGCAGGCACTTCTTTAGCTCTCCTTTTCGCTGTGGTTATTGGTTTCCTAGTGACTACTGAAAGCAAGAGGCAGGAGCGGTCCACGAATGTGGAGAAGCACACAGCTTCTCATTTCGCATTTCAGGTTTTTATTAAGCAAACTGATAAGACATATTCTGTAATTGGTACGTGTTCTTCTTTTTGCCTAATGACACTAATCTGTTTTTATCTGAGTCATTTAACCACGTTTCATGATTAGCACAGGCAAGGTTTGAGGGATTTAAATCATTTGTTTGATGTTTTCGCTTTTAGGCATGTTTGATTATTTATTAAAATCGATAAAATCAGCTGTGTCAACTAGTTATTAAAACTATAATTCTTTTATTGGCTAATACCAGGAGGGCTGAAGCAAATGAAAAACTAAAGCATTACATGAATTCTTGATTACAAAGCCAGGCTTCGATAGGGGTGGCCTACATACTTTGCATTAACTGCAGCCTGTTTAGAACAAGTCTGTTCTATCTTTAGTCCATAAGGAAAGGACCAAGTGGGTAAGCATATGCGCGACTCATGTTCTAATTTATGCTTTAAAATAAACACAAGTTTGAAAGAAGCAATGTGTTCTGGTCTTTAGAAAAGAAATATGAAATACATGCCAAGGGAGACTGGTGACTAGTATCCAAAGATGGCTTCCATCAATCCCTTCTCCCCACTTACAGGCACATCACTCCAACCATCAAGAGATGCATTCTATCTCCCCTTCCCTGAATCTGCACCTGCCCTGTGATCTACTTTGACCAGCGGAATATAGTGGAAGTGACACTTGACCAGCTTTGTTCAAGGTCTTCAAGAGACCTTTAAGAGCCTCCACTTTCAATGTAGGGAGCCAGATGCCAAGCTCTAAAGACGCTTAGGCCAGAATACTAAATGACGAGACACCACATGGAGAGAGATAGGACACATGGGGAAACACAGAGAGGCAATGCCAGACAAGGCAGTAACATCTTCTTGTACCTTTTGGCCCAGCCCACCCCATATGGAACAGAAGAACTGCTCAGATGAGCTCTACCAGAATTCCTGATGCAAATACTGTAAAAGATAATTAATCATGATTGTTTTAAGCCACCAAGTTCTGGGTTGCTCGGTTACCCAAAAATAGATAACTTAAATGAAGGCAGAAGGGATAAGGGAATGAACACAACTTTTGATCTAAGTGCTCAAAATAAAATCTCTAGTTGAATGAGAATCCCAGGAGTTTTTACTTACCTGGGATTATCTCAACCCTTCAAAGTTACCTCCAAAGAAAGCTCCTCTTATGAAACACTGCTAGGAAGAGAGAGAAATACCCAAAGTGTCAATACAGCTGAGGAAAAGATGTTGGTCCAGGAGTTGGTCCAGGTCCAGTGGAGTCCAGGTTCACTCCAGATCAGAGTGACCAGCAAGAATAATTAGTAGTATTAATAATGTGCTTGTTCATATAAAGAGCTAATTTATTATCCATAGGCAGCACTTAGATGAGTTTGTTCTTTGTGTGTGAACAGGAAGCAGATAAGTTACCAAAAGCATACCTCATACTTTAACCTCAGTTATGTGAATAATGTAGGCTCTCCTCATCTCAGAATATGGAAAAATGCACTTATAACCTTGTAAGAAATTAAGTACCTAAGAAAAGAAATAGGTAGTAAATATATAAAACATACTCAAAAGAGTATAATACCACTATCACCTGTCAAACTGACAAATTAAAAAAACTTAATTCCCAATGAAGACAAAGGCATTTTTATTCTAAAAGACTAAAAGGATTTGTCACAAGCAGATACTCACTAAATAATATATTGAAGAGGATTCTTTAAATAGAGGAAAGATCATCCCAGATGAAACAAGATGCAGAAAAGAGTAAAGAGCAACAAAAATAGTAAACATGTGGATACGTCAAAATGGATATTAAAGTTACAAAACAATAACACTCATGTTTCATTTGCTTTTGCAGTATATAAAATTTAAGCACATGATATCATATTAGTCAAGAGAGGGTAAACAGCAGCAAAGTGGTTAACATTAAAGTCCGAATATCCATAAAGAGGTTTAAAAATAGTAGTATTTGACTTTGGTAAGTCAAGGATGGGTGTAACAATCATATAAATAATGAAAGAATATGAGTAAAACTCAAACTCCTGGAGAAAAATAAGAGACATTTAAGAACTCTTTAGTTTAATTCATCCGATAAAACATCAAAAAATAAAGGGAAAAGAAGAAAGAACAGGTTGAACAAAATTATAGAAAACAGTCTGCAATATATCAACAACTATATTAAATATATATGTACTAAATACTCCATTTAATGACAAAGACCACTCAACTGGATGAAAACAAACAAACAAACACTAAATCCAAGCTGTTTGCAAGGTATAAATAAAAAGGGTTGAAAGCAAAGGATTTTAAGGGAAAGAAAATGTTAGGCCATACAAACTAAAAGCAAGAAAGTTGTGAAGTAACATAAAATAAGTTTTAAGTCAAAAACACTACTAGAGTTGAAGAGGGACAATTTAAATCATAACTATTCAACTGACTGGGAAAATACAAAAATTTGAAATCTCTGCAACTGATGGGGCTCAGGGCAAGTTGCCTCAAAATATACAAAGGTTGCATACTGATTCAGTTCAGTTCTACTTTGAATTAAATTTACTTAAGAAACAGTTGGTACAAGAAGAACCCCCGACCCTCCTTTGTTCCCCGGGAAGGTAAGGTATTGTCCCTATGCTGGGAGCATGGAGGGCATCCTCATTCTCCCGCTGAGATGGAGAATACAAAACCAAGAAAGTATATAAACTGACGTTGTTCCTTCATTATTTTGCTATGCCAGCTGAAATCCCTCCGTCTTCACAAATCCTCATAAATATGATCCGTGGTCTTAAAAGGGATACAGACAGACTACTTCGGCCTTAGGACCTATACTTATCATACCTCTATACTTTCAATATTAATTTTTTTTCTCCTGTTAATATATCTTAAATAAACTTGCAAACTCCAGGAGATAATGAAGGACAGGGAAGCCTGATATGCTGTAGACCATGGGATCACAATGAGTCGGACATGACTGAGCAACTGAACAATAACATATAAACTTGATTATTATATCAGCTAAAAGAATCTAGAAGGGCAGGGGAATATTTTTGCTCTCTTTACATATCTAACAACTAACTTCAAAACGTATGAAGCAAAAACCAACAAAATAAGAAGAAGAAATAAATAAACCTATAATCATAATAGGAAATTTTAACATATTAATATATTTCTCTATTACTCACAGATCAAGTCAACAAAATCAGTAAGCATGTAGAAGGTTTGAACAGCACAATTACCAAACTCAAGTTAAAGAGAGTACAAAGAATACTGCCTTGAAATAGAGAAGACATTCTTCAAAGATGCACATAAATGTAACCACAGTCAATCACATAATGGTCCTTGAGGCAAGTCCCAGCAAATTTCAAAGGGTGAAATTACACAGAATATGTTCTGTCACCACTAGCAGTTAAATTAGAAATCAGAGAAACAAAAAGCTAAGTAGAAAATCTCATATATTGGGAATTTAAGAAATATAGCTAATGGCCTCTATTTCCAGCTATGATGGAATTGCTTGTTGGTAACAATTCTCTTTAAAAATACCCCTAAAATCTAGGCAAAAAAAAAAAAAAAAACAAGTAAATGTAATTCTACTACTGTGGGTGGGTAAGAAAACTGTAAATGATTTGGCAGCCGGCTTTTTTTGTGTGTTTATATTTATTTTCCAAGTTTCATAAACTCAGGAAGAATAACTTTTTCTATATTCATTAAGAATAACCTTTTCACTTAGCAACCACAGAGAGTTACTACAAATAAAGTATAACTACATTTTTTCCATTATTTACGTTCTCTGGCAGTAGTTAACAATAGAACGATTATTCTCATGTAAGGGCCTTAGATACCGTTTCATGCTACTAAAAATTGTACACATCCTTTGAACCAACAATTTCATTTATGGAAATTTACCTTCTAAAGTATATTCATGCATCTGTCTAAACACAGGTAAACAAGAACATATATTGTGTATAGATGTGTTATGCCCAAGTCAGGAAATCTCCCAATGACCACCAGGGAGCTGATATCCGATGCAAAAGTGGCCTTCAAATGCTTTAACCCTTTAGTCACTCTGGTTGAGATTCACTTGCAAAAGCAAGAGAGTTTTTATTACCAAGCTCGAGCTGGGGCTCCCACCGATACCGACACTGCGGCTATAGGGAGGAGCCCAGGTTTGGGATTACATTGCTTATATAGAGAGTATACTTGGGAAAAAAAGGATTTCTAGGTAGGGGAATGTCTGATTGGTCACTCTCTTTCGAAGGGTTGTGTGTTGGTTCTTGATTGGTCCCTACTGTCTAGGTAGACCACAAGTTCCTGAGTGTTAAGTCAGGAGATTTTGGTCTGGGGTCCGATTGGCTCGTGGGCAGTGGGGTGAGGTCAGGGGATTTCTAAAGGCTCTTGGATTTCCAAAGGCTCTTTTCCCGGAACCTTACAAAATGGAGTTTTTCTGTTAACAAAATGGAATAGCTTAGCATCTTCAGATGTATATTCTAGAGCATTTGTTGTTGGGATACTAGAAACAAAGTCCACTAGGGGACTGTCAAATAATGGTAATACATGGATATAAACATGGATACATACATCTTTCAGAAATTAAAGGATGATCTGTATATGCTGATAGACTGTATGCCTTTGATTAAACATCTTTGGTTCAAGCAGCAGAAATCAAATCTGGAGTATTCGAGCAAAATTGAAGTGAACTGGAACATTATGAGTTGGTCCACAGAATGGCCCAGAGGCTGGAGAGCAGAAGAGGAACTGGCAACCCCAGACCACTCAGCACCTCAGGTATCACTCCATCATCCTCTCTGGGTGCTGACAGTGGCCTTCAAATGCTTTAATCCTTTAGTCACTCTGGTTGAGAGTCACCTTAAAAAGGGAGAGAGGGAACTTAGGTTGCATACCTCACCCTTGGCCATCACCGAAGACAAAGGACTTCATTTGCATTCCCACGTGTGCAAAAGGAATAAGAGGTGATCCCACGAATTAAGATAAGGGAGCTATTTGGAAAGGAAAAAAAATATTGTACCCTAAAAAAAAAGAGTCTTCTACATAATATGACAAGAATAAAACAAAGGTACATACGTAGTAAGTCACAATTTGTATTTTTTTAAATGAGAGAATATATATTACAGATATATGTGCAGAGGGTATTCTTAAAAACAAGCAAATGAACAAAACTAAAACCCCACTAGAAACACCATAGCATCTGTATCTCTCATTAGGGCCCTCAGTTCAATAAGAATAAAACTGTCCTCGGCTGTATTTTCAACAACGCACCACAAGGCTCACAGTACAAAGTTTCAGAGTGACTACAAGAATGAAGTTCAAAGCAAGAGAAGAGGGGATCTGAGGGCAGGGGGTGAAAGAGAGAGAGAGAGAGAGACTGACTTTCCACACATTAATTTTTAAAAATCAAGTTTCTGTAGTCCTTTCACAGAAAAGAGGGTAAAGAGAATTACTAATTACAATATACACATCTTTTTATTTGAAAATTCCTTACTCTAGGAAGCTTGGGGATTGTTATAATGGATGGCCAGCCTCACCCACTCTCCCCCGCACCATCTCATTGTATGTATGCCCCAGTGAGAGTCAAGCAGAAAAGGCTCCATTGTCCAGTGGACCGCACCAGCTTCAGCAGGGGGAGCGCCCCTCCCCTGCGCAGCACACAGGGCAACTCAGTCCCTCCTGGGCCTCAGGAAAGAATGACTGTGCAAAGATAAATAGTCAAGGGTTATTTGGTCATCACACTGGGGCTCCAGCTCTCTGGAAGTCTGCACTGATAGCAAAAACATTGCTGACTGTCTAAATAATTTGAATGATATTAGGAAAGAGACTCTGAAAAGAGGAAAACAATGGCTTCATGACAGCAAGCTGACAGTGGAACAGAATTTTGTGGGCTGAGATGATTGTAGAAGCAAACAATGGTGATATTGTCCTTCTGGTGTTATTGTTGTGCGATGCCGTAATTTATGGATGAAGTGGGATCTCACACAAAATAAACAGACGTGAATTTGTTAACTAATACAGTAAGCATAGAACATTCTGCTATGTGAGAAGAGAAATGAGAATGTTTTCTACACCTCTGCTATCTGCTGAACAGAAATATGTTTATATTTGGCATAAAGTCTTGCTTTCCATTGTTTTCGCTAGCTTTTCAAGAATATCCTTTTTCATTTAATCTTGAAAACAGATATAAAATGTGGGTGAAAGAGGAATACTGTCAACATGTATCACTATACAATTATTTTATAGTTGGACAACTTAAAAAAAAAAAAAGAGTGCATTTTACCAGCCAGAGAAAAATCTGTAAAAGTGTCAACTAATTTACTCTCTTCTTTGAAAATGTAATGCCTCTCTAATCACAGATACTAAGGTAATGTGAACAATAACTTTCTCTGTCACAAGTAGTTCATGATGTTCTGTTGAAAATTTTAGTTTCAATTACACATAGAAAAGAGGAACCATGTCTCTCCGACCTATAAAAAGTAGGTTTATAGCTCAGTAAGCACTGTTAGTCGGAGAAGGCAATGGCAAGCCACTCCAGTACTCTTGCCTGGAAAACCCCATGTGCTGCAGTCCACGAGGTCGCTAAGAGTCAGGCACGACTGAGTGACTTCCCTTTCACTTTTCACTTTCGTGCATTGGAGAAAGAAATGGCAACCCACTCCAGTGTTCCTGCCTGGAGAATCCCAGGGATGGGGGAGCCTGGTGGGCTGCCGTCTATGGGGTCACACAGAGTCGGACATGACTGAAGCGACTTAGCAGCAGCAGCAAGCACTGTTAGTGAAAAATTACCACTATTATTAAAAATTATTATTATTATTATCCATTATTACTCATAGAATTCTTAGATTAACCTTTAATAAACTGGACAGGAGACACATTATGTACCTTACATATCAATGCTGGGAATACTGCCTGACACATGGTAAGGAGCAGATATTTGTTGAATGAGTAAATATTTGATTTTTCTGTGAGCAAGGTNCACTGTTAGTGAAAAATTACCACTATTATTAAAAATTATTATTATTATTATCCATTATTACTCATAGAATTCTTAGATTAACCTTTAATAAACTGGACAGGAGACACATTATGTACCTTACATATCAATGCTGGGAATACTGCCTGACACATGGTAAGGAGCAGATATTTGTTGAATGAGTAAATATTTGATTTTTCTGTGAGCAAGGTATTATTCTAAGTTGGGGATACATTTGTCAAAGACAAAACTAAGTCTGAAACAAAACTAACAAAGAGTATTTATTCATAAACTTGAAAGGGAACTTACAGGCCGTCATTTTCATTTCAGTGGGGATTCAAGGGTGCTAGAAAGGACAGGAAGTTACGTTGCACAAGAAACGAAAGTCTAAGACTGCCTCTGATGGACAATGGTTCTATTAATACTAAGATGGGATTTTCAAAGCCCTGGTTTGGCCACCATTGGGCAAGTAAGCAACATAGGGACCCTTGTTAAATAGATGCTAGGGGCAGAGAGTTTTCCATGCCAGGAATTTTCTGGCACATAAGGTATTCAAAGTGGTATGCTGTTAATAATCAAAATGATCATGGTGGTCTTGTATGAGAAGCTGCCTGGGTCCTCTTTCTGTCTCTCACACACACACAGAAACAAATTCTGTCTCTATACAGACAAAACAAAAAACGTAAAACTCTTAAAAAAAATCTAAAAATAAAAAAGACATCAACTTCAAAGTGGAAAATACCACTATCACCCCCAAATCCTAAATGCAATAAAGGTAAGAATAATATCTCTTCAACTGTTCCTGAGAATTCACCTAATAGAAGCAAACTTGCTTTTTTATCCAAACCTTATTCAATCACAGATGTGGTCTCAAGACAAAGATAAACAAATTCTATTTTTTCCTGAAATTTACATAATGTCAGTGAAACATTTTCCTGAAGACAGTAGAGCCTGCTTTCCATAGGTGTTATCATGTTTACTGTGCAAAATAACCACCTTTCAAAAAAAAAAAAAGCTTGCAAACATGATTTAGAAGTTAACCGCAAGGATTCTCAACCTTTCAATGCCTATGTCTTTATTTATTAATTTATGAAAATGCCACGAGGAGGGCAGTATTAGTGACCATGGGAAATTTTAAGAAATTAAATAGACCTCTGGCTTGGTTCCCAGAAAAAAAATGTCAGTCCCTGCACAGAAAACCAGGCGAAAGATAAAAAAGATTCCATTATATCTATAATACAATCTTCTTATGGCTTTAGTACAAGTTTCTTCTCTGCTAACAGAAGTCCCTGCAGAAGGTTTAAACAATCCCAACAATTTCATTATGTGAGCGTAGCTAAATCCAATAAAGTAAAAAGGCCTACAGAGCCTTCCCATATGCTCAATTCCAGACCTTTTCCTTCTCTGGGAGTCAGAGAACTCACTGGCTGGAAACTGATTCTCTCTCGATTGCCCGGAGCACAAATCTTGCTTTGTTGACATCAACGCGAGCTCTCCTGAGGACACACAAAGAAAAGAAGAAGCTATTAGAATTTCTCGTGACCCTGCTCCGAGCCAAATCCAGCTTGGCTTAAATGAATGAAAATGCTTGTTACGTGGCCCAAGAAGCTACTTTGTCCATTTGAAAATTAATTAGACCATAGCTAGATGAACAACCGTAAGATGCTTTCACAATGTTCGTAGATGGATGACCTTGGCAGCGTTCCCGATTTTAACAAGTTTACCCTAAAGCAAAAACATGGCCTTTTGGCTGAGCTAGTGCCTACAATTATAATGCTTTCCTGAGTGGTAGCCAAGCGCTCAGCACAATCCCATCAAAAAGGAAGTTAAGAAAGCAGTTAAAACTTTCACATGCAGTTGTAATAGAAGATGTTCTTGAAGGAAAGTTTATGTCTCTATGAGCCAATTTAGTTACCCATTTCACAGCTGGACTGGGAGAAAATGTTAAAATCTTGTACATACCATGATCCACTCTTAATTAAGACTCCTTGAGGGTAGAGATTATGTTGCT